>CAXAAD010000079.1:1082500-1187500 GCA_963966675.1 Lasioglossum calceatum | reverse complement strand
AACTGTTAGATCATTGTATAATAAAGCATTCTAACAATAAATATCAAGTTACAACCCTCTAGGATGCGTATTTTAAGAAATAATTAATAATAATGTCCGGGCGCATTACTTAGTCGACGCTCGAGCGAGTCGTTCGGTGTACCGACACGCGTATTGGTTCGGCGAGCGACGGAGCTCGAGCGAAATATTTCAAAGTCCCGACCGCCAAGAGTAAACTACTTTCCTAACCTTACCTAACCTAACCTAACCGTTAGATCCTTGTATAATAATGCATTTTAACAATAGATATCATGTTACAATCCCCTGGGATGAGTATTTTTCGAAATAATTGAGAATAATGTCCGGGCGCATTACTTAGTCGGCCGCTCGAGCGAGTCGATCGGAGAGTCGGGGCGCGTCGGTTCGGCGCGCTACGGAGCTCGAGCGAAATGTTTCTAAGTCCAACCGACAAGAGTAAACTCCTTTCCCTGACCGGTTCAGACTTTTCTAACTGTTAGATCATCGTATAATAAAGCATTTTAACAATAAATATCAAGTTACAGCACTCTAGGACGCGTATTTTTCGAATTAATTAAGAATAATGTCCCGACCGACAAGAGTAAACTTTTTCCCTAGACATCCCAGAGGATTCTAAATGTTAGAGCGCTACGGAGCTCGAGCGAAATGTTTCTAAGTCCAACCGACAAGACTAAACTCCTTTCCCTGAACGGTTCAGACTTTTCTAACTGTTAGATCATCGTATAATAAAGCATTTTAACATTAAATATCAAATTACAGCACTCTAGGACCCGTATTTTTCGAATTAATTAAGAATAATGTCCCGACCGACAAGAGTAAACTTCTTCCCTAGCCATCCCAGAGGATTCTAAATGTTAGATCATTGTATAATAACGCATTTTAACAATAAATATCAAGTTACAACCCTCTAGTAGTAGTAGTAGTAGAGTTATTGCCGGGGAGGGGCGGCTCGGCCGCCCCTCGCTTCCTTAAGGCACACCGGATCTTTCATCACCAGTATCACAATTGGCGCTGCCGGCACTCGGCCCTTTAGCGGGTTGCAATAATCCTCGTTTTTCAGCCGTCCCCTCTGTTTTATTCGACCCGGGCCATTTTCAGAGTCGTCGACTTACTAGACGGGTCGGTCATCATTGATGAGACGGGCCATGCTACCTAATTTGTAAGTTTTTGAGCTGTTTTACGGCTCGGTGTGAACGTCGGGCCCCCTCACCTTCAGACCTGCAGAGTGTCTCGCCTGCCCTTTCAGACTCCCCCCTCTTCACCATATTTTCATGTCGAGTGTGTCAAGTTTTGAATCCCGTCCCTATTCTGTTTCCGGATATTCCAGCAACTTGCCCCCACCTTCCCCTGGGCTAGTCCCTCTGCCTGTGCTATGAGTCTATTGGGAGTTCAAATGCAAGGGTCCGCGTATTGTTTGACCGTTGGGGAGAAGTTACTGCTACTTCGGATCCAATCCGACTTCATCGAAATCTCGGTTGTGCCAAGATATCAATTCCATTCGGTCTTCACCTGCCGAACCTACTTCGCGATGGGGTTAAGGCGGAAGGGTTCACCAACTTTACCGAAATCTGTCTCCTGAGAGATTTGATATCAGGTTCATCGGGATCTTCCTCCTTGGGTGGGCTTGACACAACCTAGAATGTATGGCTGATTGTTTGGATGTGACCGTCATCCTCGGTTATGGTCGGTGTTCAGCCATTGGCTCCGTCCACCCGGCCTTTCCCTTAAAGGTTTGTTATCATTCGTTTTTGCATGGTTCTATAGTTTCATGCGAACTTTTGTCGTAGAGATGCTATGTTATCCATGCATTTCCAATTTATTACTTCCATTTTGTTGTTTCCAATTTATTCTTCCAATTTATTATTTCCATTTTTCTTTCCATTTTATTTTTTCATTTCGTTATTTCCATTCTATTCTTTCCACTTTGTTATTTTCATTTTATTCTTTCCATTTTGTTATTTCTATTTTGTTCTTTCCATATCGTTATTTCCATTTTATTCCTCTCAATTTGTTGTTTCCATTTTATTCTTTTCATTTTGTTGTTTCCGATTTATTCTCTCAAATTATTGTTGTTTCCAATTTATTCTTTCCATTTGTTATTTCCAATTTATTCTT
This sequence comes from Lasioglossum calceatum, assembly GCA_963966675.1. Classification (NCBI taxonomy): domain Eukaryota; kingdom Metazoa; phylum Arthropoda; class Insecta; order Hymenoptera; family Halictidae; genus Lasioglossum; species Lasioglossum calceatum. The sequence goes on along the minus strand of CAXAAD010000079.1, from coordinate 1,185,367 downwards.
TCCATTTTGTTGTTTTCAATTTATTCTTTTCATATTGTTAATTCCATTTTGTTATTTCCATTTTGTTATTCCCAGTTTATTCTTTCCTTTTGTTACTTCCATTTTATTCCCTTCATTTCGCTACTTCCGATTTACTCCTTCCATTTTGTTATTTCCAATTTGTTATTTCCAATCCATTCCTTCCATTTTCTATTTCCAATTTATTTTTTCCATATTGTTATTTCCATTTTATTGTTTCCATTTTGTTATTCCCAATTTATTCTTTTCTTTTGTTATTTCCAATTTATTCTTTCCATTTTGCTATTTCCATTTTATTCTTTCCATTCTAGTCTTTCCATTTTGTTATTTCCATTCTATTCCTTCCGTTTCGCTATTTCCATTTTATTCTTTCTTCCGATTTATTCTTTCCATTTTGTTATTTCCACTTCATTCCTTCCGTTTTGTTATTTCCACTTCATTCCTTCCATTTTGTTGTTTCCATTTATTCTTTCCATCTCGTTATTTCCAATTTATTCTTTCCAATTTATTCCCTCCATCTTGTTATTTCCGCTTTATTCTTTCCATTTTGTTGTATCCATTTTATTCTTTTCATTAACTTCCCGATTTTATAGGGAAGTTACTGTAATTACCCCGAAAATCGAAAATCGATTTTTTAGCAGATCTTCACGTTTCATGGTCATTGCAGTCATTTTAGACTATTTTCAGCAAAATGTTCGTATGTGTGTGTGTGTGTGTGTGTGTGTGCGTATGGCCGTTTGTATGTTATCAAATTTTTCGTTAACGTTTTCTGAAAAAGTAACAACGCGATCAGAATGATGAATGATGCAATCGATGTGCCCCGCTGTAACTTAGAGCTGATTAGATTTTGGTCCATTTTGGTCAAGTAATTTTTTTAGTTTTTTTAGCTTTTTTAGCTTTTTTCGAAAGAAGTTCATTCAACAATGCAATTTATACGAGAGGATGGACATTTTCCATCGAATAAACAAACGCAATTACAAAAAAATTTTTTTCTTAATTTTTTTTTTTAAATTAAAAAAAAATTTTTTTTTAAACTGATGCTAATGTTACCCCGTGGAATAATCGAAAGTTATTTCAATGCAAGCGTGGGTTAATCATCGCTACTGCCGACAATACCTTTTCAAAGAATATTAATGAGTGTGTAAACTAATTTATATTACAACCATTGATAATACAATCTATTCAAAACGAATTGTTACCTGCAATTTTTATTCAACAAACTACGTACGTCGTTTCATCGGTAGAACGCACCGTTGACAGACATTAACGTTTACTTAATATTGTAACGTCTTAGTACGATAGTAATGGGGTTTTAGCATTATTTAAATTGAAATATCTCCTGAACTACTAACTTTTCGACGTACATAGGTTTGTACTTTTTTATAACGACTGTCCAGCTGCATCGATTGATGTATTAAACTATGCTTTAGAAACAGCCGAATGTAAAGAAGTCATAAAACCTGATTGTTATTTACGAGATAAACATATTAATTTATTTCACGAAATTATGAACAGAAATCTAAACGAGCGTGGAATATACAACTTTGCTCAAGATACTGATTACGTTCGAGCTTTTTTGAGTAATTTACAAGAGATCCCAGAACATGAGACGAATATTCAGATAATATACACTGGTGAAATTGGAAAAAAGGTAGTAGGACATTGGATTTGCACAAGATCTGATGATAACGGAAATGTACACATTTATGATAGTTTTAATGCTAATCATTTGAACCATGATGTAATAGATTATCTGAATGCCCTGTATAAATATAAGAAAAAATATATATTTCACAGAGTACAATATCAAAACAATGCGTTTGATTGTGGAGCATTTGCGATTTATTTTGCAACATTACTATGCTATTACAGGGAACCAAGCGAGCAACGAGCATACGATGTTGGTTTAATGCGACGTCATATAGCAAACATTTTGATAAGTAGAAAACTATTGAACTTCCCTGAAAACGTATATTCTTCTTAAAATGTACACTAAATAATGATAATAAATAATATCCTGCAACTAACGAATCGGGAAGTTCTTTGTGTGACTCTCCAAGAGTCACACACCAAATATGAAACATTAATAGCTGTAGACCCTACTAGCCATGAGTACCAATAACCCTCTCGCAAGAGCAGTCGTACCCGCGAACCGCGAACTCGCGAAGCGAGTGAACAACAACAACCCTATTCGCGAGCGAGCGAAGCGAGCGAGCAACAATAACCTCACTCGCGAGCGAGCGGAGCGAGCGAGCAACAATATCCCTCTAGTTCTTCATCTCAGATTGATCAGAATAATCGCAGTAATAAGAGAATGCAATCGGAAGTAAGAAGGAGTGATCGGACTAAAAGACGTCCACATATTTCGTACAACGAAGATGATATACCAGATGATAGTTTAATGTGTATTCAATCATTAGTGTGTGATATTCCTGCAACATATCAGGAAATTAGTAGTAGAGATGACAGAGTTCAATGGGAACGAGCTATTAAAGATGAAATTGATTCTCTTTTAACTAATGAAACATGGACATTAGTACAAAGACCTGAAAACAAAAATATTGTAGATTGTAAATTGGTGTTTACAATTAAGAATGACGAATTTGGAAACCCATTAAAATATAAAGCTCGTTTGGTTGCAAAAGGTTTTAGTCAAAAGTATCGAGTTGACTATGATGAAACTTTTGCTCCTGTCGCCAGAATTTCAAGTTTTCGATTTATTATTGCTTTTGCAAATCAGTTTAATTTATTAATCCACCATATGGATGTTAAAACAGCTTTCTTAAATGGTAGATTAAAGGAAGAAATTTATATGAGAGTACCTGAGGGAATTAAAAGTGAAAAGAATCAGATTTGTAAATTAAATAAGGCCTTGTATGGACTAAAACAAGCAGCAAGATGCTGGTTTGAAGAATTTGAAAAGGCTCTTAAAGAAAAAGGTTTCGAAAATTCTCCAGTTGATCGTTGTATTTACATTTTAGACAGAAAAGATGTTTCAAAAAATATTTATGTCGTTCTATATGTAGATGATCTTGCAATTGCAACAGCTAATAATGAAACCTTGAATAGTTTCAAAGAATATTTAATGAACAAATTTTCAATGGTAGATTTGAAAGAGATTAAATTGTTTCTTGGACTAAGGGTTAAAAGAACTAGAAATAAAATAACTTTAGATCAAAGTGTATATATAAAAAAAGTTTTAAAGAATATGGATATGTGCAAACCGGTAAATACTCCCAGTCAACCAGGCCGTCTCTGGCTGAACACGAGCCCGGCGGGCCGAGGGCAGGTAGCGAGACGGGCACTGTGTTGAAGGTCCCTCGAAGCGGCTCTAAGCCCACTGGGCCAAGGTTCTGACCAGGGACTATCCGCGCGGGAGGGCTCGTAACTTGGACCACGGCCGAATTTTGGCCGAACCGGCCCTCGGCCGAATTTTGGCCGAATTTTGGCCGATTTCGGGCCGCTGTAAGATGGCAGCACGGTGGCGCGAATGCCGTTGTAAGATGGCAGCACGGTGGCGCGAGTGCCGTTAGAGCCTGTTCAGACACGGCGATTTGAACCGCGCGGATGTTATTAGATTAGCGTTTACGTACCCGTTCGCACGCATCCGCGCGGTCGAACAATCAAAAACAAAAATTGAATGTTACTTCTTCCCTCTGAACCCCATCCCGAAAATTCTCGGCATATAGAATAATACAATATTTGGGGTTCTCAAAAGTGTCATCGTTATTATTGAACATTTCAGCAATCCGTATGAAAGGAATATTCCTGCAACGCAAGCACGTAGCAAACGATTATTTTCTACAGCAAGAAATGTTGTAATAGCTACTCGAACTAAATTACTGTCCGAAAATGTTGAAAAACTTGTTTTTCTACACGAAAATTTAAAATAGAATGTTTTATACCCACTATTTTTATAATATGCTATTTTTATTCTACTCTCTACCTGTTGCAATTAATGTTATAATTTTTAGTTTATTATTATCTTTTCAATCTTTTTTACCATGTGTTTATTAGCTCGCTTTCTTGTCTGTCTGTTTGTTTGTCTGTCAATTTTGCAATTGATTTTAAACTAACTTCTCGATGACCTAGAGACTTGAAATTTTAAGCTCAGAATTGGATGACAATGCAATATTTAAAAAATTTTTTTAAGAAAGCCTATGCGTTTATTATAATTTCAACTCTATCTTAAAATTATGGCGTTGTCGCATCTTCTTCCCCAAACAATACCTAAAAAATACAAGGAAAATCATCGTACTGCATCTTACAAATAATTAATAAGAAATTAATGAGAAGATATGTATGATCGAAAATATTCATGGACGAATAAAAAAGCAACTGCAGGCCACTTACACCAGAACCATCAAGAAGCACAGCCATTTACACAAGTCATTTAGTCAAGTATACACAATATAAATGCGTTCCGTTGTAAAACCCTCCGCGCGAAGGAACAAGCGAGACAATAGGCGAGGCCCTTCCAGATGTATACCTCCCAACTATGTGATTTTTAGCCAGCCGAAGGAAGCACGTATTTGGACCTTTTATACTTCTCTATACCGCACGTCTCGCTCCCCGTGACGGCCCAAGTGCTCAGGCCCGTACCGCATGAAATGCGCGTGGCGCATTAGGGCGACACCGGTATCGATAGGTTTCCACATTACTACGGAGGTACTATCGTCAATAGGTTTTTTTCCGTGGTTTCCCCTGTAGGCCTATTCCACTATGTCGTATGATAATTTCGGGAGAAAAGTTTGAAAAATAAACTAGTAAGATTAGTTTGAAAAATAGTTTTGAATTCCATTGCCAAAATTTTATTCAGTCATTCAGAAAAACTTCTTCGTGGACGTTTAAAGACGTACTTGGTATATCATATATATCGAACGAAAGGTTAGACGTCGCTGCTCGCATCGCAGACGATAGAGTAGCATAATTCAACCGGGTGTGCTTTTCCGATTTAATACACCGAAATTATCATACGACATAGTGGAATAGGCCTACAGGGGAAACCACGGAAAAAGAACGCATTGACGATAGTACCTCCATGGTAATGTGGAAACGTATCGATACCGGTGTCGCCCTAATGCGCCACGCACATTTCATGCGGTACGGGCCTGAGCACGTGGGCCGCCACGGGGAGCGAGTCGTGCGGGAGGCGCAAGCTCGAAATCGGGCCGAACAAGCAACCGTTGCCGACCACTGTTCTATACCGTTAGCAAAGTCAAGGGCTGATGTCGAGGCGACCCTTAAGATCGGAAGGATTTATGGTAGGAACTGGGCGTACGTGACGTTCTGAATAGGGACGCATGAGAATAAACAGAACTGTCCTCGGGCGATGGCGGGTGGGCACTTTGGGCCATCCAGCTATCTGAGCCCAGAACACAATAGTAGTACAATAAACACGGCCGGGCAACCCCACGGCCAGCCAGGTATCTCGGCATGAAACCGCTAACAAGCGAATGCTAAACTTGTTTATTTTTCGTAATCTTCTCGCGAAAGTGACACGAGCCAGTTCGTGGCGTTCTTCCGAATAAGAAAAGACTAAACTCGATAGAATTCGGACTGTGTCTAGTAGTTTTACTCGTGAAAGTATCTTCGAAATTTGTATTTGGATACAATTTTTGCCCATCCTCCGTGCTAGGGCGACGAAGCGACGAGGGGCCTCGGGCCCGGCCGTGTTTATTGCACCACTTGGCCAAGGCTCTCGAGGCCTTCGTCACTTCGTCGCCCTAGCCAGCAGAGAAGAGCAGAAATTGTATTTAAATACAAATTTCGAATATACTTTCACGAACAAAACTACTAGACACAGTCCTAATTCTATCGGGTTTAGTATTTTCTTAATCGGAAGAACGCCCCGGACCCTCCTAGCATCGCTCCGTGAAAGAATTATGTGATATTTCATATAATAACCAAGTTCAGCAACTGCATTTTTAGCGATTTTACAACGATATACCGGGCTGGCCGTCGGGTTACCCGTGTTCATTCAAGCCTCGAGCTGGCCAAAAGGATCTTGAAGGATCCAAAAGGATCTTTGAATTAGATACAGATACTATTTACAAATGTATCCGTTGCTTCGAATCCTTCTGCTGCGGATAGAAAAGTATCTGATTAAATTTCGAATATAAAATACTTTTGTATCTAAATCCTCGAGTAACTAATTAGAAATTTTGTATGTATTATTCGTGATCCGAAAGTATCTAATTACATATTTTGCCCAACTCTCCGGCGGAGAGTTTAAAATGTATGCAAAAAACAAACAGACAAACAAGAAAGCGAGCTAATAAAAACGTGGTAAAAATCAACAACAATGGAAGTATACAGTAAAGCTTGATTCGGTCTGACGATCGCGCGCCGATTACCGAGCAGAACCGCTAGTAAATAATACATATTTTCTAACATATGTTTTTTGTTAGTTTCATTTTAGACATTTCGATTGAATTTCAAATTACAGTAATTGTAATTGTAATTGAAATTACGTTTTGTCCAACTCTGGTGTATAGCATGTGAAGAAAACAATCTATCCGGACATGGAATTGAATAAACCACAATTTTCTTGAAATTTTCCAAGTTTAGCACAGATTTCCAAGGCTAAACAACGTTCGCACTATAATCTCTCTGTCTCTCTCTCTCTATTTTTCCCATATACTCTGCAATATTTCTGCTGTGAATTAGAAGAAAATTCATCGCTTTATCTCATTTTTATCGAAAGTTCTTTGGTTTCTACACAGAATTCATCGGTTTGTCCCACTGTGGGGCGCAGCCCTCATCATTAACCCCTTGCCCGACAATATCGAGTCAGATTCGTACAAAGTTTCTAAATAGAGTCTAATAAATATATGTATCCGATTAATTTCCTTTAAATGGAAATGAAATATTCTATCTTGGTTTTGTTAATGTAGGTACAGCTGTTGGAGAACATGTAGGCATACAATAGATATAAAGCTTTTCCTTTTTTAGTAAATTAAGAATTACCAAAAATGTTTTAATCACGCTGACATCGTTAAACAAAACCCCGAAAAAGCGCCTCGAACGCAATGAATGGCAGGGGTGTGTACCTACTGCGCGCACCTTTCTCAGAAACGCGAAAAGCAGAAGCAACAGTGATGGGATACTCGTGGGCCGTCGACTGCGCTTGCCTGTGTTGGTCCCTGTTCGTTTGCACGCGCGCTACACACAAGCATACCTCTACTCTGTCCGTGTGATACCTGCTCGACTGATTGACGCCGAGAGTTCCTTCGATTTTCACGTTACCGAAGTTTCGGAAGCATGAGGCGGAAAGTCGGAATTTGGAGACGGCGCGTATTTGAATCCCGGCACAGCGCGACGCGGCGCACTACGGGCCAAACCGACGAAATCTGTGTAAAAATCAAAGAACTTTCGATAGAAATGAGATAGAGCGATGAAATTTTTTTAAAATTAAAGCTGAAACTTTGCAAAATATGAAATAATTATGGAGATTGTGGTACGAACGTTTTTTAACCTTGAGAAAATTCGTTAAACTTGCACAATTTCAAGAAAATTGTGGTTTTTTCAATACCACGCGCGGAAAAAATTTTTTTTTAACATACGACACATCATTTCGTGTAGATTTTTTCACGCTGATTTCAAATCTTGTCTCAAAATTTGTCTACGACCTCAGGATTTTGCAAAACATCGATTTTTGTGAACAAAACTAATGTAATCATTTTTTCGTTGAAATGATTTGGTAACCCACTAGTTTGAAGGAATATTGTATTCTCATATATAAAACACATAAAAAATAATCATAATGAAGTATTTGGACGTTTACTTAACGTATATCACGCCAGCGACAATCGTAGCGATACGTCAAGTGATCGTTCGTCAAGTGATATATACGTTAAGTAAACGTCCAAATACTTCATTATGATTATTTTTTATGTGTTTTATATATGAGAATACAATATTCCTTCAAACTAGAGGGTTACCAAATCATTTCAACGAAAAAATGATTACATTAGTTTTGTTCACAAAAATCGATGTTTTGCAAAATCCTGAGGTCGTAGACAAATTTTGAGACAAGATTTGAAATCAGCGTGAAAAAATCTACACGAAATGATGTGTCGTATGTTAAAAAAAAATTTTTTCCGCGCGTGGTATTGAAAAAACCACAATTTTCTTGAAATTGTGCAAGTTTAACGAATTTTCTCAAGGTTAAAAAACGTTCGTACCACAATCTCCATAATTATTTCATATTTTGCAAAGTTTCAGCTTTAATTTTAAAAAAATTTCATGGCTCTATCTCATTTCTATCGAAAGTTCTTTGATTTTTACACAGATTTCGTCTCACAGTGTCTCTAAAACTACAATACAAAATATGCATTTTCTCCGAATGTTTGGAGGTTTAAAACATGTTTCCGTAATCCGAAAAATCTGAAAAAATACACATTAATAATCAGGAGGAGACACAACTAACGTAATAATATAAATGTGGTCAACTGAAGACTGATATAATATCGGCAACTTTATGTTTTCCGATTTGTTTAAAAATCGATTTTGCAACCAAAAATTTTGAAAAAAATCTCAGTCGTGTATGCTATTAGGTAGAATATTCACAAATTTTTTCATAATTTTCTGTTGAACATGACGTGACTAAAAATCAATTTGGATGGACACTTTTGACCATTATCTTATCCGGCTATACCTTTTAAGAATCAACGAAAACATTATTTACAAAATATATTTCTGTTTGCATCATTAAACCTGATTTAAAAAAAAAAATTATCCCAAATTTCTCTTCGATATCTCTTTTAGATCAAAAGTTATAGCAAAATGTGCGTCGCGTCGCGCTGTGCCGGGATTCAAATGCGCGTCGTCTCCAAATTCCGACTTTCCGTCTCATGCTTCCGAAACTTCGGCAACGTGAAAATCGAAGGAACGCGTCGGCGTCTATCAGTCGAGCGGGTAGTTCACACGGACAGAGTAGAGGTACTGAGAGGTACGCTTGTGTGTAGCGCGCGTGCAAGCGAACAGGGACCAACACAGGTAACGCAGTCGACACGGATACGACGATACGTCAGGGAAGGGGAAACCAGCGACTCAGACGAACGGCCCACGGCCCACTGTTTCCGGCATCACTGCAGTCAGAAGCATCTGAGACGCGATCCGCGTGCCTTCTCAGGCTTTGCAAACCACCCTCGCGCGCGCGCGTCGATTTTCTGCTCGAGTTCTGTTTGAGTTCGTGTCCCGTTCGAGTTTGTGTTCTGTTCGAGTTCGTGTGGTTCTGTTCGGTAGTGACCAGGGATGCCAGATGCGAGTCTCGCGGCTGCGAGTCTCGCCAGGCCCCTTACGTCTCCGTCCCTCGCCTAGATGGTGCCTCCGCTATCCCCAATCCCCACTCTTACCACTACCGCAGGCGCGACCGAGTCGGTAGCATGCTACCGCTCTCATTCTAGCACTCGGTCGCGCCAGCGGTAGTGGTAAGAGTGGGGATAGCGGAGGCATGCAACTAGGCGAGGGACGGAGACGTAAGGGGCCACTTGAGCCGTTGAGCCGCACCGTCTGGCTTCCCTGGTGGGGAGCATCTAGGCGAGGGACGGAGACGTAAGGGGCCACTTGAGCCGTTGAGCCGCACCGTCTGGCTTCCCTGGTAGTGACACCATTATGGATCGCCCACGCATCAAAAACCCTGTAAGTATACATATGTAGTATGGATTGTTCTCAACAATCGCGAAACCAATGAATAAATAGTCTTATGGAGGATCTATTTTTTTATACACTATAATTGTTTTGGATTTGGTCTAACTCCGCGTGAAGACGGAAAGACACCACTTTCGCACCAATTTTTGACGATATTTTTGAATTTATCTCAAAAAATAAGCGTCCAGCGGAAAATCGAACTATACCACGCGATAGAGCAGACTTTTATCTTGAGAAACCACCCTATCAAGTTTGGAACGTCGACGTTTTTTTCGAACCAGAAAGCAAAATATCTTCGTCCGACATGAGTTGCGGCCAGTGGCGCTCTAGACGGTGTACGGCGCAGCGACGGGATACGGAGCGGCGAACGACCATTCTAGTAGTGAGCGCCACTGGCCGCAACTCATGTCGAGCGAAAATATTTTGCTTTCTGGTTCGAAAAAAACGTCGACGTTCGAAACTTGAAAGGGTGGTTGCTCAAGATAAAAGTCTGCTCTATCGCGTCGTATAGTTTGATTTTCCGCTGAACGCTTATTTTTTGAGATAAATTCAAAAATATCGTCAAAAATTGGTGCGAAAGTGGTGTCTTTCCGTCTTCAATGATCGTTTAAACATGTTTAAACAATTATAATGCATTAATATTATATATCACTGTATTCGGGAAAGTCCAAGGAATCTGTTGCTGTAAAGATCAATTCAATATCTTTTATATAATAACATCACAATATTTGTTCAAAGTTGAAAAATATGTCTTTTTTTTAAACTCCATTTTCTCAAAAACTGTACGTATGGGAGAAAAATTAAAAACAGATTCGGAATCAGCGCGAAAAACTCTATAAGAATCGCATAGTGGGAATCGAAATACAAAAATAAAGTTGAAATTTGTTGGACAGTATTATTTGAAGTTGTCTAAGAAATTGTAATATCAGACGTATTCATATAACAAAAAGTGTGGAAGAGATCTCCTATGGTTTCCCGCCTTGTAAATTTTCTTGTGTGATATTCTCTAAGAGCCTGCTCAGACACGGCGGAAACCGCGCTTTTTCGACCGCGCGATTTTTGTTTTTGATTGTTCGATCGCGGGGATGCGTGTGAACGAATGCATAAACGCTAATGTAATAAGATCCACGCGGTTCAAATCGCGCGGTTTCCGCCGTGTCTGAACAGGCTCTAATACTTCGAAAGTCGTTATTCCATGGCCTCCACGGAAAATATTTCGATTGGTAGTGTAGCAGATTTTATTATGTCCGTTGCGTGAATTAATATTTTTTTTTTTGCGGTCCGCAGAGGAGGTAACGGCGTTCGGTGGTGAAAGTGCCGAATACAACAACGTCGTAAGTACATATAACGCATTACACCGATAATATAAGTAAGTGTATCAAATTTATGAATATGCAAACTGATGTTTATTTTTTTTCAGATTGCAGTTAAGGCATATTTCAACGATGCCCTTTCGGCGGAAATTATAAACGGGTATACGTTGGCGGGAACCAGGGGGTACGCAGGATTAAACAAGACGAAAATCCTGGAGGCCATGTATGGTAAGCATTGTGTAGATTTTTTATTTAATTTTATTTCATTATTAATTCATTGTTTAGTAATATTTATCTCGATTTCAACGAATGTTACAGCTGCTACCCGGCATTCGAGATCGTTTGACAGGCCGGACAAGAAAAGCCTCCCCCGACGTTATCGCCGTCGCGCCGCCGCAGAACACAATCTGTGGGACGTCGCCCCCCCTCTCCACCATGGAACGGTGATGCTAAGGAAGTGCGCCGTAAGTATATTATAGTGAAATTATATAATAAAAGTGAGTATAGTCTAAGTCTAAACAATCAATATGCAAACTAATGTTTATTTTTTTTAGGTAGGGCACTTCGTTCAGTGCTCTTGCATTGATATGGTGGAATAGGCCTACAGGGGATACTACTGGAAAAAAAACGCAATCGGTTTCTCGAAGGAGGAGAAGGAGTAAGCTCTACGGCAACCGGGGAAGAGGAAGGACTCTAATTTCTGGTGTGGTGGTAAGTACAGGGTGGCGCTAAATGATCTTTATGGTTTGAATTCCTTCCAACTTTTTTATTTCATCATTCTTTCAATTTTTTGTTTTGGAATGTTGTAAACAAGACTTCTAGAATTTAATATGGGAAGCTAAACAACACAGAACGAACAAAAATCATCGAATTTTATTTTGAAACGTCGAAACAATTGACCGTTGGTTTTCAAAATAAAATTCGATGATTTTTGTTCGTTGTTCTGTGTTGTGTGTCTTTCCATATTAAATTCTAGAAGTCTTGTTTACAACATTCTGAAACAAAAAATAAAAATAAATTTTTAAAAAATATCACGTTTTTAAAACAGACTAAAAAGTGTAAAATAATTTTTCCTAGCCCCATACAGATTGTGAATTTTGAATAGCTATGAAAATACTTGTAAGATTTAAAACGAAAAACGTGGGGCGCAAGATAATAGTAAGGACTGTAGAGAGTAGCACTATTCATGCATCAATTAATTATCTATGGCATGCGCCCCACGTTTTTCGTTTTAAATCTTACAAGTATTTTCATAGCTATTCAAAATTCACAATCTGTATGGGGTTAGGAACCTGTATGGGGCTAGGAAAAGTTATTTCACACTTTTTAGTCCGTTTTAAAAACGTGGTATTTTTTAAAAATTTATTTTGATTTAAATAATTTTTTTATCCGTTGAAAATTTCCAACTTCTTTGGTAATCCGCCAGTCTTGTCGATATCGCCGATATCGTATTTACTGAGGCTCGGGTTCGAATCCCGGTCCAGTAACTACGATTTTTCTAATTACTATCTCGTAAACGCACAGTTTTTTAAAAAAATTTTTCTGAATATTCCATTGTCATCCAGCTTTGAGCTATGTTTAAAATTTCAAGTCTCTAGCGCATCGGGAAGTTAGTTTAAAATCAATTGCAAGATTTGTACCGAACAAACAGACAAACAAGAAAGCGAGCTAATAAAAACGTGGTAAAAGTCGGAAGAATGTTGAAATAAAAAAGTTCTAAAGAATTCAAACCATAAAGATCATTTTGCGCCACCCTGTATATTATTATGTACATGTATGAATATATTGTATATACTAATGATTTTCCTTGTATTTTGTAGATATCCTGTGTCACCGGCTACGAGAACAAAAAAATGAAATTGTAAGATAGATTTAAGTTTAATAATAAATTTTAAGATTTAAGTCAAATAATAAAGAGAATTAATAAAGTAAACTAATAAATACAACGTTCATTGTTCCCCCATTTTGTATTATCCCTTTCACCAACCACCTGCGACGGCGTAAAATTAAGATTTAGATTTCATTCAGATTTTATAGAAATATAAATTTTCATTCAGATTTTATAGAAATATAAATTTTCATCCAGATTTTATAGAAACATAAATTTTCGTTTCCCTTTTACAAAGAGGATTTTTTTTCAAAAACATGCAATCAATGCAACTATAAAGAAAATGGTACGGCAGGAAGGAAATTAACATTCAATTTTTGTTTTTGACTGTTCGAATCGCGCGGTTTTCGCCGTGTCTGAACTGGCTCTAACGGCATTCGCCGCATGGTGCGACCGTGCTGCCCTCTTAAAACGGCTCGAAATCGGCCCACATTCAGCCAAATTCAGCCAAAATTCAGCCAAAATTCGGCCAAAAATCGGCCGAGGGCCGGTTCGGCCAAAATTCGGCCGAGGGCAGGTTCGGTCAAAATTCGGCCGTGGTCCAAGTTACGAGCCCTGCCGCGCGGATAGTCCCTGGTCAGAAACAGGGATTTTTGCTTACGGGGCTCCTCTAGAAAATAAACTTGATTACAAAGCCCTGAATTCAGATGAAGAATATGACGCACCTTGTCGAAATATTATTGGTTGTTTAATGTATATAATGGTTTGTACGCGACCTGATTTATGTGTCGCTGTTAATATATTAAGTCGGTATGCAAATAAAAGAAATAAAGAATTGTGGAATTGTCTCAAGAGAGTTTTAAGATATTTAAAAAGCTCCATAGATATTAAACTAGAGGGATATTGTTGCTCGCTCGCTCCGCTCGCTCGCGAGTGAGGTTATTGTTGCTCGCTCGCTTCGCTCGCTCGCGAATAGGGTTGTTGTTGCTCACTCGCTTCGCGAGTTCGCGGTTCGCGGGTACGACTGCTCTTGCGAGAGGGTTATTGGTACTCATGGCTAGTAGGGTCTACAGCTATTAATGTTTCATATTTGGTGTGTGACTCTTGGAGAGTCACACAAAGAACTTCCCGATTCGTTAGTTGCAGGATATTATTTATTATCATTATTTAGTGTACATTTTAAGAAGAATATACGTTTTCAGGGAAGTTCAATAGTTTTCTACTTATCAAAATGTTTGCTATATGACGTCGCATTAAACCAACATCGTATGCTCGTTGCTCGCTTGGTTCCCTGTAATAGCATAGTAATGTTGCAAAATAAATCGCAAATGCTCCACAATCAAACGCATTGTTTTGATATTGTACTCTGTGAAATATATATTTTTTCTTATATTTATACAGGGCATTCAGATAATCTATTACATCATGGTTCAAATGATTAGCATTAAAACTATCATAAATGTGTACATTTCCGTTATCATCAGATCTTGTGCAAATCCAATGTCCTACTACCTTTTTTCCAATTTCACCAGTGTATATTATCTGAATATTCGTCTCATGTTCTGGGATCTCTTGTAAATTACTCAAAAAAGCTCGAACGTAATCAGTATCTTGAGCAAAGTTGTATATTCCACGCTCGTTTAGATTTCTGTTCATAATTTCGTGAAATAAATTAATATGTTTATCTCGTAAATAACAATCAGGTTTTATGACTTCTTTACATTCGGCTGTTTCTAAAGCATAGTTTAATACATCAATCGATGCAGCTGGACAGTCGTTATAAAAAAGTACAAACCTATGTACGTCGAAAAGTTAGTAGTTCAGGAGATATTTCAATTTAAATAATGCTAAAACCCCATTACTATCGTACTAAGACGTTACAATATTAAGTAAACGTTAATGTCTGTCAACGGTGCGTTCTACCGATGAAACGACGTACGTAGTTTGTTGAATAAAAATTGCAGGTAACAATTCGTTTTGAATAGATTGTATTATCAATGGTTGTAATATAAATTAGTTTACACACTCATTAATATTCTTTGAAAAGGTATTGTCGGCAGTAGCGATGATTAACCCACTCTTGCATTGGAATAACTTTCGATTATTCCACGGGGTAACATTAGCATCAGTTTAAAAAAAAATTTTTTTTTAATTTAAAAGAAAAAATTAAGAAAAAAATTTTTTTGTAATTGCGTTTGTTTATTCGATGGAAAATGTCCATCCTCTCGTATAAATTGCATTGTTGAATGAACTTCTTTCGAAAAAAGCTAAAAAAACTAAAAAAACTAAAAAACTACTTGACCAAAATGGACCAAAATCTAATCAGCTCTAAGTTACAGCGGGGCACATCGATTGCATCATTCATCATTCTGATCGCGTTGTTACTTTTTCAGAAAACGTTAACGAAAAATTTGATAACATACAAACGGCCATACGCACACACACACACACACACACACACACACACACGAACATTTTGCTGAAAATAGTCTAAAATGACTGCAATGACCATGAAACGTGAAGATCTGCTAAAAAATCGATTTTCGATTTTCGGGGTAATTACAGTAACTTCCCTATAAAATCGGGAAGTTAATTAACGTATAATAGAGGTGAATACAATAACATTTTGATAGGCTATGTCGATTCTGATTGGGGAGGTGATGACACCTCTGATAGAAAAAGTACAACAGGGTACATATTTAAATTATTTGAACGATGTGCAATTAGTTGGAACACAAAAAAGCAATTATCAGTGGCAGTTTCATCAACTGAAGCTGAATATATGGCTCTATTTGAAGCAGTTAAGGAAGCTTTATGGTTAAAATCTTTAGCAATCAGTATTAAAATAAAAATGTTAGAACCCATAATAATTTATGAATACAATAATGGTTGTATATGTATTGCAAACAATCCGACAAGTCATAAAAGATCAAAACATATTGATATCAAATATCACTTCACCAGAGAACAAGTAGAGAATAAAGTAATAACTTTGAAATACCCTGATAGCCAAATGGTCGCCAGTGGCCGCCACCTATGGTCATAGTCGTAATGGCACGTACCCGGCACCTCGAACCAGTGATGCCAGAATCGTGGACGCGAGGACGCTACCCCTCCATCGGCTCGGCCGGCGGGACCCCCCACTCTGACGCACCGTCCTCGCTCCACGTTGCTTCTGCTGCGCACGCGCTACACACGAACGTATCTCTACTCTGCCCGTGTGAGTGCCTGTTCGATTGCACGCGCGCTACACAAACCAGCGTACCTCTACTCTGTCCGTGTGAACTACCTGCTCCACTGATCAACCCCGACGCTTTCCTTCGATTTTCACGTAGCCGAAGTTTTGGAAGAATGAGTCGGAAAGTCGGAATCTGGAGACAGCGCGCATTTGAATCCCGGCACGGCGCGGCGCGGCGCGGCGCGGCGCAATGCACATTTTGCTATAACTTTTGATCTAAAAAAGATATCGAAGCGAATTTTTTAAAAAAAACCGGGTTTAATGGTCCATGCTAAAATATGTTTTGTATTTTTTAAATAATATTTTTCGTTGATTTTTAAGGTTAATATAGTCTAGAGGACCCCCGACACAAATTGATTTTTAGTCAAACCATGCTGAATAAACAATTATGAAAAAATTCATGAATATTCTACCTAATAGCACACATTACTGAGATTTTTCTCAGATTTTTCGGATTATGCAAACATGTTTAAAAAAATGGAAAATCTCCAAACATTCGAAGAAAATGCATATTTCGTATTGAAGTTTACGAGATACCAGTTTTATAAAAATTCAGTAGTCAGATATTATTGAAACAATTGTCCTTAATTTTTTTCAGAATTTTTTATAAATTGTATCGGTGTTAAAAAAATCAAAATCAATTTTTTCGATACTTCTTTACTTTTTTGTAGATGTATTATATAATATTGAATACTTTTATAATCAGAAAAATAATGTACAGACTTGATAATGCAATATAAAATATTTTATTTACGTTATATATTTCAATATACATATGTGCATCACTCCTAACTTGGTAATCACATAATTATTGTAACGACATTTTACATATATCAGGTCGTTAAGTATGAAATTTGGCAAATATAACACAAATTTAAAATTCAAACACATTTGTCAAATTTCATACCTAACGAACCGATAATATAATTTGAAGTATTTATAAAAGGTGTTTGCAATAGCATTTCCGGTTACGAAAATCGATTTTAAAGGGCTCCTGCCTTTCTGTAACATAAAAAAAAACAAAAAATTGTTAGCCATGATTGCAAAGGATAGAATAAAACATTAATGTAACTATAAACTTATCTTTTCTTTGAAGTCATTCTTGAATCTGCTAATATGATTTTACGTTGTCCTATTTCATTACCGCTGACACCCACGCGGTTTTATATGGTCCTCTACATTGCTATATTCAAAGAAAAAGTAGACATAATTAAAATCGTAATTCTAATTGCAATTTTGTAGGACTCAATATAAATAGTAACGTATACTTATCTCTTTTTATCGATGAATATGGTCACTAACTAAAATAAATTCCTAATAATATAAAAAAATGTTAACAACCCATTAAAAAGTATTAAATACGCGACAAAGAAACTGGAGATAGCATTTTGGCTGTTTGTTATGAACTAAGCTAACCAACGATGAACGAAGAAAATACGACCTCACTAATTCGTAAACGCGTGCAATGTTAATTGTTTATAAATTTGCTAGCGCGATGAACTTGCATATAAATGCTTTCCCGACATAAGGGATAAATGTCTGTCATCGACACACATGGTGCGACTAGACTCCTGTCTAGCTTTCAAGGATGTGGGCACCACACACATGGAATTTAATAGGCCAGTGCCTATTTTATTCCTTTTCATAGATTTTATGTCGGGAAGCAAAGAAAAAATTCGCTCAGCCTCGGCATACGAGTCCGAGTGTGGAAGACATCTGACCGTGTTTATTAAAGAAGTCAGAAGGGGGAAAGGAAGAACTTGATTCGGGTATCTTTGGGTTCAGATGACTGTCCACATATCGTCAAAAGACAGATTCGACCATTGGTCTCTCTGCGACCGGGAAGTGCCGTAGTACAAAAAGTCCCACTCTTTTTGTAGATCTACGGCACTCCAATTCCCTAATTTACTAGCGACAGCTACGAGATTTTGAAGAGTTAAATCTCTGTCGCTGTTGAATAGGGAATCGGGCGGTTTGAAAACCGTCAATTGCCTTAGGAAAACATCGTCATGAGGAAGACGATTTCTCAGTTCATTGCTTAAGGTCACATAAAACCTCAAGCAATTTTCCCGGTAGGAGGACCCCTCAACTTCCGACATTCCATCATTAACTGCCTCTTCCAAAAAATCGTGGCATCCGGAACCAAGCTCCACTTGATCTAGTGGAACTTGATTTGATTTCGACGAGAAATCCATCTTCCTCATACTAACAATAAGCTAAACCAATCTAAAAGGGATGGTTTTAAAAACTTCCGCAAAAAAAATCGAAGCAACCCTGCTGAAGAGGGATGCAACTCCTGCACCAACGTTTTCCTACTTTGGGTAGAAGGCGTTAAATCTGTTTAGAGTATCAAGGACATATTCCAAAAAGAGGAAATATCCTTTGATATCATGTCTGCTCAGGAAGGAAGAGAATTTCCTAGCAGCAGCCGAGATTTCCGAAAAGGTCTGCTCGTTGAAAAATCGGACTAAATCGTCCCAAAGATGTAAAAATCGTTTAACACACTGATGCCTAGCAAACCAGCGTGTATCCGATAATTTTACAATTTTCAAAGGAGGGTTCTCATAACTCTTCTGAAATTGGCGAAAAATAGCAGCCCGTTTAGGAGATGCTATTGCAAACACCTTTTATAAATACTTTAAATTATCAGGTCGTTAAGTATGAAACTTGACAAATAAAACACAAATTTCAAACACATTTGTGTGAAAGCTAGACAGGAGTCTAGTCGCACCATGTGTGTCGATGACAGACATTTATCCCTTATGTCGGGAAAGCATTTATATGCAAGTTCATCGCGCTAGCAAATTTATAAACAATTAACATTGCACGCGTTTACGAATTAGTGAGGTCGTATTTTCTTCGTTCATCGTTGGTTAGCTTAGTTCATAACAAACAGCCAAAATGCTATCTCCAGTTTCTTTGTCGCGTATTTAATACTTTTTAATGGGTTGTTAACATTTTTTTATATTATTAGGAATTTATTTTAGTTAGTGACCATATTCATCGATAAAAAGAGATAAGTATACGTTACTATTTATATTGAGTCCTACAAAATTGCAATTAGAATTACGATTTTAATTATGTCTACTTTTTCTTTGAATATAGCAATGTAGAGGACCATATAAAACCGCGTGGGTGTCAGCGGTAATGAAATAGGACAACGTAAAATCATATTAGCAGATTCAAGAATGACTTCAAAGAAAAGATAAGTTTATAGTTACATTAATGTTTTATTCTATCCTTTGCAATCATGGCTAACAATTTTTTGTTTTTTTTTATGTTACAGAAAGGCAGGAGCCCTTTAAAATCGATTTTCGTAACCGGAAATGCTATTGCAAACACCTTTTATAAATACTTCAAATTATATTATCGGTTCGTTAGGTATGAAATTTGACAAATGTGTTTGAATTTTAAATTTGTGTTATATTTGCCAAATTTCATACTTAACGACCTGATATATGTAAAATGTCGTTACAATAATTATGTGATTACCAAGTTAGGAGTGATGCACATATGTATATTGAAATATATAACGTAAATAAAATATTTTATATTGCATTATCAAGTCTGTACATTATTTTTCTGATTATAAAAGTATTCAATATTATATAATACATCTACAAAAAAGTAAAGAAGTATCGAAAAAATTGATTTTGATTTTTTTAACACCGATACAATTTATAAAAAATTCTGAAAAAAATTAAGGACAATTGTTTCAATAATATCTGACTACTGAATTTTTATAAAACTGGTATCTCGTAAACTTCAATACGAAATATGCATTTTCTTCGAATGTTTGGAGATTTTCCATTTTTTTAAACATGTTTGCATAATCCGAAAAATCTGAGAAAAATCTCAGTAATGTGTGCTATTAGGTAGAATATTCATGAATTTTTTCATAATTGTTTATTCAGCATGGTTTGACTAAAAATCAATTTGTGTCGGGGGTCCTCTAGACTATATTAACCTTAAAAATCAACGAAAAATATTATTTAAAAAATACAAAACATATTTTAGCATGGACCATTAAACCCGGTTTTTTTTAAAAAATTCGCTTCGATATCTTTTTTAGATCAAAAGTTATAGCAAAATGTGCATTGCGCCGCGCCGCGCCGCGCCGCGCCGTGCCGGGATTCAAATGCGCGCTGTCTCCAGATTCCGACTTTCCGACTCATTCTTCCAAAACTTCGGCTACGTGAAAATCGAAGGAAAGCGTCGGGGTTGATCAGTGGAGCAGGTAGTTCACACGGACAGACTAGAGGTACGCTGGTTTGTGTAGCGCGCGTGCAATCGAACAGGCACTCACACGGGCAGAGTAGAGATACGTTCGTGTGTAGCGCGTGCGCAGCAGAAGCAATGTGGAGCGAGAACGGTGCGTCAGAGTGGGGGGTCCCGCCGGCCGAGCCGATGGAGGGGTAGCGTCCTCGCGTCCACGATTCTGGCATCACTGCCTCGAACGAATGGGTGGAGGGCAGTGGAAGGCACCTCCTGCAAGCCACTCTATCCTGGCTTCCGCTTTTCCGCAAGATGGCAGCACGATCGCACATGCGGCGTATGCCGCTATACAGGGATCGCACTAATGTGGCGCCGCCACCGGCGAGATGCCGCAATACAGGGCAGCGCCGTCGGTAAGGGCGGATCGCACTAATGTGGCGCCGCCACCGGCGAGATGCCGCTATACAGGGCAGCGCCGTCGGCAAAGTAAATTCCTATTCTACAAATATGTAGCAGTTTTCCTTTTTACCGACACTACCGATTTTTGTCTTTTATTTATATTATATTTCCTAGACTACGGATCTTTGTGCAAAATAAAAATTCTCTGCATCGATTGCAAGAGATGGAAGCTAAGATTAAAATGTAACCATGCAAAAAAAAAACAAAGTGTCGCAAATAAGGGTAAAGAAAATTTATATTTTTTGTATAGAGACATTTATTTTATTAATAAATAAGGGACAATATGGAACAAGGAATAATAAATATTATAATTTCTTAATACTACGCTTTATTATTAGAAATGAACAAAAAGTTACAATCTTTACATGAACCTAAATCTATACAGGGTGTCCCAAAATTCCTTCAACAGCCGGAAATGGGAGGTTCCTAAGATCATTTGAAGCAACATTTTCCTTTACAAAAATGTTATCTGCGGCTTTGTTTAGGAGTTATTAACGAAAAATACGGACCAATCAGAGCGCGACCTAGACGCGAGTTGGGACAGTCGGCCAATAGACAGTTGACGCGCCGGATCGATTGTGCCAACTCGCGTCTGGGTCGCGCTCTGATTGGTCCGTGTTTTTCGTTAATAACTCCTAAACAAAGCCGCAGATAACATTTTTGTAAAGGAAAATGTTGCTTCAAATGATCTTAGGAACCTCCCATTTCCGGCTGTTGAAGGAATTTTGGGACACCCTGTATATTATAATTATTACACGCGTTGTTGACTCTGCTTCCCCAAACTTGTGGCCCATAGCATGTATTGGCATAGGCGTGACAACTAAAAAAATACAAAGAAAATCAGCAATGTACAATATACGTATGCGTACGTAGAATGGCATAAATAGATATACGTACCACAACAGCAAATTAGAGGTCTTCCTCTTCCACGGTCGCCGCAGCTTCCTTCTCCTCCTTCCCTGGACGGCACATTCTATTTTTCCTCGGTAGTGACAAGTCGAGCGCACCGCTATAGCATGTATTGGCATAGGCGTGACAACTAAAAAAATACAAAGAAAATCAGCAATGTACAATACACGTATGCGTACGTAGAATAGCATAAATGGATATACGTACCACAACAGCAAATTAGAGGTCTTCCTCTTCCACGGTGGCCGCAGCTTCCTTCTCCTCCTTCCCTGGACAGCACATTCCATTTTTCCTCAGATTCCAATAGATTTCCGCATAACCCTGGAGGTACTATTGACAATGCGTTTTTTTGCAGTGGTATCCCCAGTAGGCCTACTCCACTATGTCGCTGCATTGCTTCCTGGTTCCGCTGCGATTCAGTCGCAGCAAACGATCATTCGGAAACATTTTCCCTGACGTTTCCCAGGCTAGCAGAGACTGTTTCAGTGCTCGAAGTGGCCCACTTAAAAATTTCTACATCAGAAGACTTTAATACAATATCATGAAATTGATTTACGATCCGAAACCGTTTAACGCCTGATTGAAAAGTATTTTCATGCGGACAAATAGACGAAATAATGCAGATTCAGCCACCGCGTAAAATACAGCAATTGTCGCGATCATCTATTGAAAGCATTAAATTGACAAATTTAATTTTGGATTGATCTACACTGCATCCATCCACGTGAAAATCTCATTCCAAACGTTCCGGAATCGTTTCAACAGAACTACATAAAGATTTTACTATTTTGGACTCTACATGCGCGTGGTGTGCCGAGGAGCGTTCGTACATCCTTAGGTAAACTCGAATGAAAACACGAATGCGTTCGCAATAGTTTTAATAGGTTGTTTCCGAGTGCGTGCGATACATTATACTTTACAAAGCAAGACGCTAAACGATCGCGGAACGATGGTTCTGACGCAGCGCCAACAGAGTTCCGGACTGTGTCGGGCATGTCTGTGAATGCTAGGAATGTCTCTGAATTCTGAATGTTAAGTAATGATGCCGAGACTTCACGGGACGGCTCCACATTGGAATTATTCGCGAATGAAGAGGCGGTGGTGGATATGTCCTGCACAGTGCCATCACTAGCGATGATTGCTGTTTTATTACGCTTCATATTATTTATCATTTCAGTTAAGATGCGCCGTTTTTGCCTAGGGCCTAACCCAGCGCTCGGAATTGTTTAATCGCGAGGAGCTCGAATCGAAGCCTCCGCCTCCTCGACCCGGCTGCGCGTCAGGCGCAACAGGACGACACTCATGTCAATAGGTTTCCGCATTACCATCGAGATACTATTGCCAATGCGTTTTTTTTATTAGTAGTATCCCCTGTACTCCTACTCCACTATGTCGCACGATTTAGGCATATTGTCTGTATGTACAATAAGATTCACTATTAATACTGCTTGAAAGTCTATCGTCCGAAAACAAACGCACTTACTAACACTGATTTTCTACAAAAACTCGTGATCCTTACCTTTCAATAACCAATTCGTGACTGTTCACACTACGTTCCCACTGGGATAAAAGAGGCAAAATGACAAATGACAAACGACTGATTTTTAAAATGAGTTACAATGTAAGCGTCGGCGCGGCAATGCGAACAGCTACGCTCAAACTTCTCGCCGCGCCGTAGATCTTAACAATTTGCCAAGCACGTTTAAACGTGCGCGAACATCAAGATGTCCCGGATGGTATTAAAATTTGAACAATAGAATTAAAAACTATTTTTTAAATTTATCTTACAAATTTATTTTTCTAATTAATTTTCTACCGCTATTGTCCGAAATTATCGTGCGTCATAGTGGAGTAGGCCTACAGGGGTTACCACTAACGTAAAAAACGCATTGGCAATAGTATGTACCTCAATGGTAATGCGGAAACCTATTGACATGAGTGTCGTCCTGTTGCGCCACGAATAGCGCCTATAAAATGGTACGCGCCTGAGCAGCTCCGAGCACTAGGGCCGCGACGGGGAGCGAGACGCGCGACCGGGTCGAGGAGGCGGAGGCTTCGATTCGAGCTCCTCGCGATTAAACAATTCCGAGCGCTGACCTAACCAATGGAAAGGTGTTCGCGAAATCGACGTTTTGAAAATTGTGGGAGGCATTTGGACAAAATGAAACCGATTTAGTGTAACAAACACCTACCTTCTACGTAGTACACGTAATTGTACAAGCAAATCAGGCAATCACACCGTGCAGCAACGCAGACCGTACTCGCGAGTGTAACCACGGAGCGTATCACGACATTCACGACCGACCTAACCGAACGAGAACTGGGAACTGAACCAGCGGCGGCGGTAACAGCAGTCTCTCTTCCTCCCCTACTTTTCCCCTTCCACTATCCCATTCCAGCACCATGCGCACACTCCAACGTCCCCCACTAACAATAAGATCGTGTAGACAACGGCGCCTAGACAACTAATGGCATAAACAACTGAGATTTCTTTCAAAATTTTTGGTTGCAAAATCGATTTTTAAACGAATCGGAAAACATCAAACTGGCGATTTTATATCAGTCTTCAGTTGACCACAATTCATATTATTACGTTAGTTGTTTCTAATCCTGACTATTAATGTGTATTTTCTTCAAGCCTTTCGGATTATGGAAACATGTTTTAAGAAATTGAAAACCTCCAAACATTCGAGGGAAATGCATATTTCACACCAGTTTAATAAAAATTCAGTACTTAGATATTATTGAAGCAACTGATCATCATTTTTCTATAATTTTTTAGAGATTGCGTAGTCATTAACAAAGCAGCTATTATAGTGGCAAACACTCAATAATTGTTAAGATATTTTTATTAAACTGGTGTCTCTAAAACTTCAATACAAAGTATGCATTTTCTTCGAATGTTTGGAGGTTTTCAATTTCTTAAAACATGTTTCCATAACACTGTCCAACAGCCAAAAGTATTTCGATTCCCACTATGCGATTCTTATAGAGTTTTTCGCGCTGATTCCGAATCTGTTTATAATTGTTCTCCTATACGTACAGTTTTTGAGAAAATGGAGTTTCAAAGAAAGACATATTTTTCAACTTGGAACAAATATTGTGATGTTATTATAAAAGATATTGAATTGATCTTTACAGCAAAAGATTCCTTAGACTTTCCCGAATACAGTGATATATAATATTAATGCATTATGATTGTGAGAACATGTTTAAACAATCATTAAAGACGGAGATACACCACTTTCGCACCAATTTTTGCGGATATTTTTGAATTTATCTCAAAAAATAAGGGTCCAGCGGAAAATCGAACTATACCACGCGATAGAGCAGACTTTTATCTTGAGAAAACACCCTATTATGTTTGGAACGTCGACGTTTTTTTCGAACCAGAAAGCAAAATATCTTCGCCCGACATGAGTTGCGGCCAGTGGCGCTCAAGACGGGATACAGAGCGGCGAATGACCGTTCAAGTGTAATCAAAATGCGTAATCATGGACGATAGATATCCAATCAAAATTACATTACAGACCTATAATTATACGGCTGGGAATCTTCTGGCCCCGAATCGAATCCCGCACCTAATCATTTTTTCCAGTAAATACTTATTGCTTCGGGTTTTAATGAAAAGTTTCACCAAAAACATTTTTTAATTGTCTACATTTATTTTCAACTTAAAGGATTGATACTGTTCGCGCTGTCGACTTTTGCCACTTTCTGTAATTAAAAAAAAAAGAAAAACACAGTTAAAGTTATGATTGCAAAGGGCAGAATAAAATATTAATGTAACGACAAACTTATCTGGTTTTTATAAATTATCCTTTATGGTTTTGGTCGTGGGTTCGAGGTACTCGAAAATTCCTCGGATGGACTACAGCTGGTCCACTGCCTTCCTATATTCGGAGAAGAAACAAACATAATTAAAATCATAATTCCAATTGCCATATTATAGGGCGCAATATTAACATTAACGTATACTTATCTCTATTCAGCGATAAGATTAAATCTTGAGCAAAATAAATGCCTTATATTGAAAACGCCACGGAGAAAAGTTATAGAGAATAGTCAGACGTTTGTGGTTTATTTCTTATTTTGGCGGGTACGCTATTTCGTTAAACAACCACAGATGTACAGCTATTCTCAATAACTTTTCTCCGTGGCGTTTTTATAGTTTTTTTTTATATAATATAAGGCATTTATTTTTTTATTTAAAGCCCCTTTCCTTCGATATTCGATTATCTCCCGTTGTCGGTTATCGGTATGTCTGCTCTCTACCCTTAACAAAGAGCACGTGTGTCCCTTCTAGTGCTTCGTATTTTACCTAACACGTGTTGATTTTAGTTTTCTCGTTTTCGTTTCGCTAGCCTGTCTGTTTTCCGTCAAGGCCACCCGCCTGGGCCTTTGCACGCCGGTTGACGATAATCCCTTTATTTATTGCCCTCTTCCTATTTCTGGTCCCTTCTTTCGACTCTGCAGTGCCGTTTGAATTTTTCTTTTTTCCTTCTTCGAGGACCGAGCAATTTTATCCCTGCGATTTACCGTTATCCGCGATTGCTTTTCTATTGCTTGCCCGCTTCTATCTAGTAGATTCCCGCTTCATTCATCCCGTAGCTTTCCGTTGTTCCGTTATTGATGGATAAATGATACAGTGAGTATTCGGCAAAAATAATTCCGAGTACTAGTCTCGGGAAAACCGAAATTTTGTCGATTTTCTTTTTTTTTCGGTTTTCCCTTGCCTCCTCGATCGGTGCTCGAGGCTCGATCGTCGTCGTGATCTTCGGGACGATCGATAATTTACGCTGAAGTAGAACATTAGTATTTTGTCACGTCGCGGCGCGGCGCCAGGCCCCTTACCTTTCCGTCCCTCGCCCAGATGCTGCCTCTGCTATCCCCACTCGTGAGAGCGGTAGCATGCTACCGACTCATTGCGGAGGCAGCATCTAGGCGAGGGACGGAAAGGTAAGGGGCCGGAAGGGATAAAATATGGTAACCCTGCTCCCTACACACGAACGAACCTCTACTCTGCCCGTGTGAGTGCCAGCTCGATTGTACGCGCGCTACACACAAAAGCGTACCTCTAGCCTGTCCGTGTGAGCTGCCTATTTGACTCGATGCGTTCCTTCGAAATTCACGTTTTACCGAAGTTTCGAATGTATGAGCCAGCATGAGCCGCAATCTGGAGATAGCGCGCTCGATTCAAATCGATTCTCGGCGCGGCGCGATATACATTTAGGTATAACTTTTGATGTAAAAAAGATATCGAAGCGAAATTTGGACTAAAATGTTTTTTAAAAACCGGGTTCAATGGTTCATCCTGAAATATGTTTTGTATTTTTTTAATAATTTTTTCCAGTGATTTTTGGGATTAAGATGGTCCAGAGGGCCCCTAACACAAATTGATTTTTAGTCAAACCATGCTCAATACACAATTACGAAAAAATTCGCGGATATTCTAAGATGCGACCGCTCGTCAACTGTTTCTACAGATATATCACTACGATCGTCGAACAACCTATATATGTACCGCGTGAACTTTTTAAATCATACAATGATGAAGAATGAGTACATATTATAATATATTACGACGACACCACACATACCCACACAGTGATTCTGAGCGGATAACGCGAAAAATCTATTTTCTGTTAATTTTTTTTTGTTAACATGTCTTGGGTTCTATATATTCGGTGATACATACATAAGGTGAGCTTTCAATTTTTTTACTGGATTTTCGTATGCGTGATCGGGCCGGCCCGATTTCAAAATTGGAAGCTCACCCTATATTTATGACCAGAGGGAGACCCTGTTTTCTCTCTCATTTCCAAAGCGTAATAGTTTCTTGCGTATATCTCGAAAACTAAAATCGAGCGGCGGTAACATGTATATAGGTAACATGTAACATATTTAAATTTCATCAAAATCGAAGAAGCCCTACTTATATATAATTACCGCCGTTTCTTCTCAGACACACTGTGTGGGTATGTTGTGGGTGTGGAAAATGTTGCTTCAAATGATCTCAGGAACCTCCCATTTCCGGCTGCTGAAGGAATTTTGGGACACCCTGTATATTGGGGACAAAGAATAACGCATTAATATAAAAATTCTTTTCAAAACTGTGGACCTAAGGTGTCTGAGACCCCACATTGCCTTGCGAAGGTTAAAATAACGATTTCGGTATAAACGATATTCTACCGAAACCGAAATAAATGCTGGTATTTTTCGGTTTTTCCAATGCTTAGGCTGCCCCCAGAGTTGGGCAGTATTTAAATACAAAACTATTTAAATACGGATTCGAATATAAGATACAATATTTGAATTCTTTATTCGAAGGTTCGAATACGAAAGCATCTTATATTCGAAAAATATTTAAATACTTTTGTATTCGCCGAGAATGTATTCGAAGCTTCGAATAGAAATTGTATTTGATTTTTGTATTTAATTTTCGAATATTAAATACATCCACGAATACTTACGGCCGGCTCGAGGCTACAATGAACACGTACCGAGGCCCGAGGGTCGAGCACAAAGGCCTGAGCCCATAACACAATAGTAGTGCAATAAACACCACCGGGCAAACCCTCGGCCATCGAGGTATCTCGGCATGAAACCGCTAACAAGTGAATGCTAAACTTGTTTATTTCTTACAATTTCCTCACGGAAGTGACACGAGCCAGTTCGTGGCATTCTTCCGATTAAGAAAAGTCTAAACCCGATAGAAATCGGACTGTATGTAGTGGAGTTATTCGTGAGAATTTCTTCGGAAAATATATTTAAATACATTTTCGTCCTTACTCTGTGCTAGACCGACGAGGGCCTCGGGAGCTTTGTCCAAGTGGTGCAATAAACACCACCGGACAAACCCTCGGCCATCCAGGTATCTCGGCATGAAACCGCTAACAAGTGAATGCTAAACTTGTTTATTTCATATAATTTCCTCACGGAAGTGACACGAGCCAGTTCGTGGCATTCTTCCGATTAAGAAAAGTCTAAACCCGATAGAAATCGGACTGTATGTAGTGGATTTATTTGTGAGAATTTCTTCGGAAAATATATGTAAGTCACTATTTTGAGTTTAAATGGAGCGAAGTTTAGGGTGAGATTCGACACAAGTATGATGCAGTCAACAACTGTAATATTAATAATATGTACAAGTTAGCGGAGTCCAGAAATATTACAGTAGACGAGTAAGCTTAAAACTAACCTGAATCAATACAATTGCCGATAGCAAACGTTTGTATACATCGATACAATAACACCGATGCTAACAGCTCGGAGTCTTGTTACATACTGACTCTCACGCGCGTGTCGACAAGCGATGAAGCCAAGCTTGGTTACGCACAGGCTTACATCCCCCCTATTTAAGACCGAGGGTCCCTTCCATCGGTGAAAGGAACAAACTTACTAGTATGAAAAATATTTGACTCCTTTTTCCTTAATCTACTATCTAACAAGAACATTACATCAGAAATTTTCTCTTTAATTTTAAACGGACCTATTCTTATTGGATCTAATTTATTTTTGTTCAATTTATTAGCGTTTTGTACATAAACTAAATCTCCTACCTTATAATTTATCCGTTTTACATTCTTATCATAATATTCTTTGTTCTGATTGTGAATTTCTTTTGATTTCTTAAAAGCTATTTCTCTATTGTTGACTAATTTTGTCAAATTATTGTCGGTCACTTCATCAGGTAAAAATGAATGGTTTAATCCTGTTAGCAGATAATTAGGAGTAAATCCAGTCGAGCTGTGAATCGTGTTGTTGTAATCCTTTACACATTCCTCTGCTGCCTGAGGCCATGATTTGTTTTTATATTCGTAAATTTTACATCGTATTCTGTTTACCAAAGTCTGATTTGTCCTCTCGTTCAATCCGTTGGAAAACGCACAATCCACTGCTGTGAAAACCAATGCTATTTTCTGTTTATTTAAATATTGCTTAAACTGTGCTGAATTTATACCAGGATATTGATCTGCGAAAACCGTTTTAATACTTCCATTTTTTTCTACTTTCTTGATTAGATTTATAAAATCTTTTGCATCTCGAGTCTTTGAGGTTATTATGTATGCAAATCTTGTAAAGTGATCCACCGCCAAATGTAAATATTTTTTTGTACTTTTATTACCTTTGAAACCTCCTATTGTGTCAATCGACACTATTTCAAGAGGTTCCTTTGCTGGACCAAGTTGAGATAAAGGGGCTTTAAAGATACCTGTTCTCGATTTATTTTTAATGCAAGTTTCACAAGATCTACAAGTCAATCTTATGTGCTTATATATATTTTTGAAATAAAATTTTTGGCCGAAGGTTAAAATTAACTGTTTTGTGCCTATGTGCCCCTGATCAGCGTGTACCTCGGTGATGAGAAACTTTCCGAATTCTTCAGTAATCCATATTTTCTCTCTATTATTTAGAATTTTATAAATTATATCATCTTTAATAATGCATTTATCATCAACTTTTAACGATTTCTGATTTTCTTTGATATCGTTCAATTTCAGTAAATTTGAGGTTTTAATCACAGAATCACTGTTTGTATCCTCATGCGAGTCCAGAACCGGATTTCTAGACAAACAATCAGCTTCAGTATTTTCTTTACCCGGATTATATACCATTTCAAAATCAAAATGTGAAATATAATTCAAAATCTGGACCAGTTCCATATCATTACTTTTTTTTATATTGAAATTTTCCAATGGTTTATGATCCGTAAATACAACGAATTTCTTTCCTATCAAATGAAATTGCCAGTATAAAATGGCTTCTTTAATGGCTAAACATTCTATGAAAATAGCTTTCTTCTTTTTCTGAGCTTCTGTCAACTTTCTAGAAAAGAAAAACACCGACTTCAAGAAGTTATCTTCCTGTGGCTGTTTCAATATTGCTCCCACTCCTTCGATGCTTGCGTCAGTGAAGATAAATATTGGGGCCTCTGGATCAAAAATTGCCAAGGCAGGAACTGTGCACAAATATTCTTTTGCTAAATTGAAACTATTCATGCACTCTTCTGACCAATCGAAGGATACATTTTTCCTTAACAAATTTCTTAAAGGGTCCAGTAAGGCTACGTGATTTGGTATAAACTCCAAATAAAAATTAATCTTGCCTAGAAATTGTCTGATTTGTGTTTTTGTTGTAGGTATTGGAAACTTCTTAATAGCCGTTAAATTATCGTTTATTGGTTTAATCATATTGTTTCCAATTTCGTGTCCCAAATATGTTATCTTTTCTTGGCCAAACTGACATTTTTTTTTATTCAGTTTGAAACCTTGTTCATATAATGCTTGCAGAACCCGCTCTACATGGTATAAATGTTCTTCGTAAGTTTTAGAGAACACCAGTATATCATCTATGTAATTTACTGTGAAAGAATCCAATTTATTTTTTCTTATCACGCTTGCTAAAACTCTTTGAAAGATTGCGGGAGCAGATTTCAAACCAAAAGGTAAACATCTCCACTGCCAGTGGCCATGATGGGTTACAAAGGCCAGCTTATATCTATCTTTTGCACGCACCGGAATCGACCAAAACGCCGAGTTCACATCGAATTTTGAAAAAAACTTACTATTTCTGGCGCGTACCGTAAGATCATCTATCCTTGGGAAAGGCTGGCTTTCTGGCACTACTATTTTGTTGAGCTCTTTAAAATCGATACACAAGCGTGATCTTTTCCCTTCTTCTCTCTTGAAAACCATGGTTACCGGAGCTGCATAAGGACTGCTTGACTCTTCTATTAAACCTGCGTTCAACAAATCCTCCACTTGTTTCTCAATTTCTGATTTGTCTTGAAAGGAGCATCTATAGGGTTTCTTTGAAATATATCTATTTTCTGTCAGTTTCACTGTGGCTTCATAATCCTTTACTGTTCCTATGTCAAACTTTGATTTGGCAAAAATTATTTCATTTTTTTTTATAATATCTTCTATACTATTGGTGCTCATTTCACTAATGTTACTTTGTTTATCTAGATTTTTATTTTTCTGTTGTTTCTGTGATATCCTCAAATTTTCATCCTGGCAGAGCTTGAATTTTGTTATTGAATCTAGTCCTAATAGAAATTCACAATCAATACCTTCCTTAACTATGAAAAACGGAAAATCCTCTTCTAAGCTACCAATTTTAGTACGTATTATTGCTATCCCCTCCGTTTTCGCCATTCCAGCCACGCATTTAATAGTATCTCTCCCACCTATTATTTGTTTAATATTTTTGTTATCATTCATGAAGGTGCTATTAACCATGGAGATGTTGGATCCCGAATCATATAAACCAATTGCTGGGCAACCATTTGCAAAAAGCTTAATTTTTATAAGTGGGAGAACTATTCGTTTTTTGCCTCCTCATAACTTGCTACTACTTCCTGCAATTCGTTATTATTTGTAACCTTGATATTTTCGTTTTTAAAATTTTTAATCTGCCTATCTTTATTACGGCATATACTTTCTGAATGTAATCTATTTTTGAACCCTAACTTATCACAAATACTACATGGTTTTTTTTCACTTAGCATTCTCTTATTTACATTATCATTTTTCGAATCGTTAATTTTACCGAGTTGTTTTAATTTTGACATTAAACTTTCTATATTTATGATGGATTTTCTCTCTAACTTATTTTGAATAAATTTTGGTAAACTGATTACAATCATGTTAATTTGTGTGTTTGTAGACAAGCTATCATCCGCTTCTATCAATAATCTTCTTTTCTTTAACGCGTATTCTAGTAGCGAGCCGTTATAGAATTTGAAATTATAAGCGTACGCTATATCTGTCCAGGACTGTGCAGAGAAGGTGTCAATGAAGGCGTTATTCCATGCCTCCCAATTTAACAAAGAGTTCTGCTTTACAAAAACATTATACCAATCTAATGTGGATTTTTCTAGAAACAGTCGTAATACTTCAGCGTATTTATATTGGGCAATTCCCACTCTGTCACACTCCTGCACGAATAAATTAATCCAAGCACTCGCATTTGTATTTTCATTATTGAACTTTTCAATCACTATATCCTTTACCAAGGCGCTTGTTTTTCTTTCAAATGTGATTGTTGACTGTTCGTTTAGCCTTGACTCTTGTTTGGTGTTAGCCTCTTCCAGATATTCGTCATACAACACAACGTTGCCTTCTGTATCCAAGTAAATTTTCTGAAGGTCTTCAGATAACGTCAACACCACATTGCGGAATTTATTGCGAACCTTCAAACTTTTAACTACGTTTTTAACGATCGGATCTTCAAAAAGCTTTCCATGCTGAGCACTCGTCTGCTTATCTGCTGGAAACAAAAAACTTTCCTCTCGACCAAGCCGCTGAATACTTTTCACTTTAACTACGGTGCTTTTCGTATCTGCACCTGCCTCCGAGACAAAATAAAACTTTGCCTTAAACTCCATTGTATTGATTTGTAAGTCACTATTTTGAGTTTAAATGGAGCGAAGTTTAGGGTGAGATTCGACACAAGTATGATGCAGTCAACAACTGTAATATTAATAATATGTACAAGTTAGCGGAGTCCAGAAATATTACAGTAGACGAGTAAGCTTAAAACTAACCTGAATCAATACAATTGCCGATAGCAAACGTTTGTATACATCGATACAATAACACCGATGCTAACAGCTCGGAGTCTTGTTACATACTGACTCTCACGCGCGTGTCGACAAGCGATGAAGCCAAGCTTGGTTACGCACAGGCTTACATATATTTAAATACATTTTCGTCCTTACTCTGTGCTAGAGCGACGAACCGACGAGGGCCACGGGAGCCTTGTCCAAGTGGTGCAATAAACACCACCGGGCAAACCCTCGGCCATCCAGGTATCACGGCATGAAACCGCTAACAAGTGAATGCTAAACTTGTTTATTTCATATAATTTCCTCACGGAAGTGACACGAGCCAGTTCGTGGCATTCTTCCGATTAAGAAAAGTCTAAACCCGATAGAAATCGGACTGTATGTAGTGGATTTATTCGTGATAATTTCTTCGGAAAATATATTTAAATACATTTTCGTCCTTACTCGGTGCTAGAGCGACGAACCGACGAGGGCCTCGGGAGCCTTGTCCAAGTGGTGCAATAAACACCACCGGGCAAACCCTCGGCCATCCAGGTATCTCGGCATGAAACCGCTAACAAGTGAATGCTAAACTTGTTTATTTCATATAATTTCCTCAAGGAAGTGACAC
The DNA here is from genome assembly GCA_963966675.1 of Lasioglossum calceatum. Taxonomy (NCBI): domain Eukaryota; kingdom Metazoa; phylum Arthropoda; class Insecta; order Hymenoptera; family Halictidae; genus Lasioglossum; species Lasioglossum calceatum. Next base: position 1,151,551 of record CAXAAD010000079.1, on the reverse strand, counting down.
GAGCCAGTTCGTGGCATTCTTCCGATTAAGAAAAGTCTAAACCCGATAGAAATCGGACTGTATGTAGTGGAGTTATTCGTGAGAATTTCTTCGGAAAATATATTTGCACCACTTGGACAAGGCTCCCGAGGTCCTCGTCTCTTCGTCGCTCTAGCACAGAGTAGGGACGAAAATGTATTTAAATATTTTTTCCGAAGAAATTCTCACGAATAAATCCACTACATACAGTCCGATTTCTATCGGGTTTAGACTTTTCTTAATCGGAAGAACGCCACGAAATGGCTCGTGTCACTTCCGTGAGGAAATTATAAGAAATAAACAAGTTTAGCATTCACTTGTTAGCGGTTTCATGCCGAGATACCTGGATGGCCGAGGGTTTGCCCGGTGGTGGAACATCCTTCGCCGCGCGAAGGAACAAGCGGCACAACAGGCGAGACTGTAATAAAAGATTCAGCTAAAGGCCTTCCAGATGTATACCTCCCAACTAAGTGATTTTTAGCCAGCCGAAGGAAGCACAGCCGATGTAGCCACATGTTTTTGGACCTTCTGTACTTCTCAATACCGTTAAGGTACTAAACTTTAGAAACGTAGCAACCTGCAACCGAACATACTCCTTGGTGTGAAATCCTTGCTTTAGTTTATTAAAAGGGAGTAGACTCGTTTCCAGGATTGCAAGGAAAACGCTAGATAAAAAGATCGATCTAGGGCGCTATCTGCCTCAAAAGTCCTATTTTTTCGCTTACGACGCGTAATTTGCATTATTCGGCAGCATGCAGCTATGAAAATAGCTAGAACGTGAAGCAGGTCCAGAATTGGCCGTGTTAGCGTCAACGTGTTTTAAGCAAAGTCAAGTGCTGATGTCGAGGCGACCCTTAAGATCGGAAGGATTTATGGTAGGACCTGGGCGTACGTGACGTCCTGAATAAGGACGCATGAGAATAAACAGAACCGTCCTCGGGCGATGGAGGGTTTGGGCCATCCAACTATCGTTCGGAAAGGTCATGTTTATGAGGATGTGACGAGTGAAACTTGCCGAGGGTATGCAACCCAAGGCCACACTGCCCTAAACAATTGGGACTTTGTGTTAGACCCCACGCTCGAACTGCAGTGACTCGAACTGCATCGGACGTTCTAAAAAAGACGACAATTTTTTAAATATTGTACTATACGATGTGAACTTTTTTGAGAAGCTAGAGCAATTAGTTGACTACAAGATGTGAAAAGAAATTTGTTCAAAAATTGCAATTGATCGGAATAGCAGTAAAAATACTAAGGGTTGCATTTCACAACTTTTTTTTGTGGGCCTATATTGAAAAATTAAAAAATACGATTTGTAGATCTGTGTCGACCAAACATATTCCGAAAATTTCGTCAAAATCGATTGACGTTGTAATGAGCTACAAACGTTTAAAGATGGTAAAAATCCCAGATTTGCAGCCTATAACGAAGAATTCTTACATCTTTCAAGACCTGTCGTTTTTTCCCGCATCAACCGATTTCGATGAAACTTTCACAGTGCATATTATTTATACAGACCTACGAAACGTACTTTTTAAATTTTCAATATAGGCCCACATTAAAAAGTTGTAAAACGGAACTCTTAGTATTTTTTCCACAATTCCGATCAATTGCTATTTAAAAAAAAATTGCACATCCTGTAGTAAAGTAATTGCCCTAGCTTCCCCAAAAAATTCAAATCGTACAGCACAATATTAAGAAAGTTATCGTCTTGTTTAGAGCGTCCGAATAGTAATTCGTGTAACTGTGCGTATTAGTAGATAATTAATGTATATTACTAGTTTATTGGTTTATGTGTAGTTTTAATCTTAATGTAACTGCAAAGAAAATGGTACGGGGCAAAGGGGGGAAGAAGTGTAACATTCAATTTATTGGTTTCCATCTCTTGCATTCTTGCAATCGATGCAGACAATTTTTTTATTTTGCACAAAGATCCGCAGTCTAGGAAAAATAATGTAGATATATAACAGAATAAATAAAATTTAACATTATATATGGGGTTTATTATTTATATTTAGAATATTCGTTCATAACCGGCAATCGGTATTTGGAAGTGTCGGTAAAAAGGAAGACCGCTACATATTTGTACGATGTGTAGAAATTCATTTCACCGACATTACCGACATAACCTCACCGACGGTGCTGCCCTGTATAACGGCATCCGCCGCCCCACCCAAAATCCACTGGAAGCCACGCGGTGCCTTCTGCTGTCCTCCACCTGGCCCGAAGTAGCTGCCGGCCGCGTGGTCTGACGTGAGATTCCGGTCACGTGCGATTGCGACTATGACCATAGGTGCTGAGCCGATGGCGGGCTGGCGCATGCTCGCCAGATCCCCTCCACAATCGGTGCCGAGCAGTGCCGAGCACTCTAAAGCATGCGATTTGGGACGATGTGGCCGCTACCTACCCGGCACCACGCCGCTCGCCACGTGCCCCGGCCATGCTTGGCTATCAGGGTATATTCCTACAGGTGACCAAGTGGCTGACGTGTTGACCAAACCTATTACAGGACAAAAATTTATGAAAATGAGAATCGAAATGGGTGTAGAGTGAAGAGAATAATTTATGATTTTTGAGAATCGAAATGGGCGTAGAGTGAAGAGAATAATTTATGATTTTTAAGTTTTGTTTGTTTAATTATTATGATATGTTATAATGTTTTAATTTGAATGGTCTGATTAGGTTTTTCTGGGTTTTTCCTAATCCTAAGCAACAAATGTTGGACCACATGTATTTAGTCCCAGGCAGAGCACAAGGAAGGTATTTCTTCATTAAAATAATTTAATTTTGAGGGGGCGTGTTGAAATGTGTCAAAATTAATCTAATATTCGATTATAATCGATTCGATATAATTCAATATTGGTATGTTTCAGTTTGTTTAGGAAACTGTTTCTTATTTGTTCCACACAACATTTTATTTTCTAGCCCGTGATCCTCACTTGACGTATGACTTTTGAACCTAAGAGATCTGTCTTCTGTGTGCTCATTAATTCGTTTGCTTGTGTTAATAAAGTTTAGTTCAGTTAATTTCGTTTATTAAATTACATAATCTAACACCTATAATAATAGTTTCAACGAGACGCGAAGTAGGGATTGGTATTTCTTACGTTCGGAATTGCGTGAGTGTTTTACGGTGTCGTGAGTCGTATTTTCAATACGACCGCCCGTAAGGCACCGCTTCGACGAGGATCTCCAAATCTTTCACCTTCTCTGCGAAACGATTCGCCTTGCGGAAAGAAGCGTGTTTTCACTCATGAACATTTAACGCGCTCCCGACGTCGCCTGAAATGATGCGTATACGAAAGAGGTATGTCTCAAGAGACTACAGAGATGGACACAAATATAAAAGAGAAAAAGAATACTGCTGTGACACACAGAGTGTGGTGTAGTGTGCAATGTTAAGCCCCAGGGAGAGAATATGCCTGTGCGTGGATGCGTTTCTTAACTCTACGTTATAATTGCGTTACGGCGGAGGGTCGTCGTTGCCGGCGATTTCGACAAACACATATTATCACACTAACCTTTTCGAGTGTTCGAGGAAAGAGACGAAAGAGATTTCTCGTTCTACCGAACGCTTTGATGATCGATGGACAGCGGAGCAACGCGCAGCATCGTGCGGGATGAACACGTCGTACTTGATCGGGTCGGAATTATTCCCCGTCGTCGACTTGTCCTCGCTAATCTGCGCGATTGCCATTCCATCGCCACGTTCGCGTTGAATTGTACTGATGACGGCCTATGTGCGTCTTGAGATCTTACTCTCTTTCTCTCGCGTCTCTTTGGTGTACGTGAGCGTGTTTGATCGATGATACATCGTTTCGTGCGCAACGTGTTTGTACCCCCGTGTGTTAATTGGTAAATTAGAGTAGAGAGAAAAAGAAATCCCACCGGGTTATATATGTATTCATATTTTTTTATAATATATATATATATATATATACTCCTCTATTGGCGAGGTTTATTTCGAACTTGATTGTCACACGGGCGCAAAACACGCTGCTTGTTGTGTCACGCACGGAACAGCACCGCGGAGTTATAAGGTGTATTATGATAACCTTTTATGTCGGTCGCCCCATGTCTGTTCTTTTCTTCATTTGTCGATTCGTGCGGAACCGCGCGATCTGTCGGTCGTCCAGTCCCCGGAAGTTCTTTTCGACGGACGTTAATGTTTACCGGCCAGATCGTCTAGCGAGAGTTTCCGATCGACGTGCAAATAATGAAGAAAGAAAAAGAAGACACTTTGGTGTGGCGCATAAGGCATATATCGGTTTTTCGTTACCTTTCTCTGCTGTCGTGTAGTGTAGTTTCGTTTTCTTTTTTTCCTTTTTTTTGTGCTTTGTACGTTTTCACGAGTACTGCTTTTACGCTCTTTCGGAGAAACACAAAATTTTGTATCACGTATGACGACCTCAGAGTAGGCGAGATTACCCGCTGAATTTAAGCATATTACTAAGCGGAGGAAAAGAAACTAACAAGGATTTCCTTAGTAGCGGCGAGCGAACAGGAATTAGCCCAGCACTGAATCACGCGGTTCTGCCGTTGGAAAATGTAGTGTTCAGGAGGGTCAATTTATCCCGAGACGTCGAACCGCGTCTGAGTCCATCTTGAATGGGGCCATTTACCCGTAGAGGGTGCCAGGCCCGAAGCGACTGGTACGCGTTTCGGGAGGACCTCTCCTTAGAGTCGGGTTGCTTGAGAGTGCAGCCCTAAGTAGGTGGTAAACTCCATCTAAGGCTAAATATGACCACGAGACCGATAGCGAACAAGTACCGTAAGGGAAAGTTGAAAAGAACTTTGAAGAGAGAGTTCAGGAGTACATGAAACCGTTCAGGGGTAAACCTGAGCAACCCAAAAGAACGAATGGGGAGATTCATCGCCGACGAGGCAGGCTTCCGTTGGTGCGCAGATAGCCCGCAATGGGCCACTTCGGTGGTTCCAGTGCGAGGGTACACCATCTTCGGCAAATGTTCCGGTCGCGTAGTCGTGCACTTCTCCCTTAGTAGAACGTCGCGACCCGTTGCGTGTCGGTCTACGGCTCGAGTTGTTGCCTGTTGTGTCGCCTTCGCGCGCACACGGCAGACGCTCGATCACCTGGCCGGCTGCGTGACGGTACTCTGACGGTATCGGGCCGCAACCAATCCACTTTCGAATGTGTGTGCGTCAGGCCCGCCGCAAGCTCGGTTAGTTTGTCACCCGGATGGTACGGACCTAGTGCCGGCTCGGCAGTCTTTAGATTTCACTAGCAGAGCAAAGTCATCATATTTATTCCACTCTAGTACATCGCAAAGTCGCGCGTAGTCACGGTAGTGATCGTTACAGGGGCCACAGTCGGGCCGGTCGCGAACAGAGCTTTTCATCGTCGGAAGCATAAAACGTGGTGCATTCTCGCGAATAAGTTAATGAAATAAGTACAATTAGAGTCTATACGAACTCGGTGCAAACGGACGCAGTACACTCAGTGCAATCGGACGCGAAGCAGATCGGTCTACACCGGGAAGTCCTGACAAGGTAAATCGTCGGCGACAAACAAGAAAGGTAGGATCAACTATCCTTTGGCTCGGAAATGGCAAGCTAAGTTTTCCACGTGATTATTAGCAACTAACGGACGGTGAAGAGGCGCGGCGTCTCTCAAGTAACTTCAAATTAGCAGCATACGAATAGCCTCACAAAACATAGGTTGTATTATCAAACGAATCGTGCTCCCCGGCGACCGCGCGGCGACAGGACTCAGCGCGGAGTGCCATCTCTCCGAATAACAATTAAGTAAACAAGCATTCTCATAACCGGCGGCAATTCACTCGAAACGAAAGCTTCATTCACTCAAATATAGAATCAAGGCAATGAAAAAAAAAAAGAAGAAAAAGGAAGGTAAAAAAAAAAAAACGCGAGGTACAATTCGAAACAAGTAGATATACGGTTCACCGACAAACATGTAGTCGATTGCAGCAACTGAGGGCACAGAAATAAGTAAAAGCACATTTAACGGTTAACGATACAAATATATATTTAAGTAAAGAATTTGGTAATACAATCTATTCTAATAATACTGAGTCACAACGCATCGTCTATTTTCCGCGCGTAACCAACGGACCTTTAGGTTAGGTATACGCGATCGTATCGATCGATAATCGATACAGTCTTCGCACGGACACAGCATACGCGCCACAATAACAAGTAAAGTGTCCACGGTAGAAGGTCCCGTTCCTCGCTCGCGGGAAGGAAGCACTGCGGTGAAATCTCTCTCTCTCTCTATCACAACATCGCGAGAACACTACATGATTACAATCGATACAGAATCGAATAGTGTACTTTCTCGCAAATCAAAATATAATAATTAGAATCGGTAGAACGGTCGCGGCAACGAACTCGGTTCCTCGTTAAAGAAGATGTCTCTAAAGGGGCGAGAAACAATTGCTAGATTACTTGCCTTCCGCTCGGACAAATAAGTAAAGGGAATAAGGGGTCTCTCGATTCAAAGACAAGACGACACACAAACAGCCTGACAAATCTTAACAAGTCTCACGGAATTAGCTAGTAGTAGTAAAATCTGACTTGCAAGAGAGAGAGGTTTTCACCGCAGCGTAGACTATCACAGCACAAATTTCACACTTTCACATAAACACAATCTCCAACGAGAGGGAGGTTCCACTGGGCTGTATCCCTCGTCGATGCGCTGTCCAGACGAGATGGCCTAAACATGGCAGCAATGCCCCGCTTCTACACCGTCACTTTGTCCAGTGCACAACTCCTTCCGCGCACCCGAAAGGAGTAACCACAGCTAGAGTAGTTCCTAAGGAAATAAGAGAAAATGTACATTAAAAGGCGAAAATCAGGGTATAATCCTTTCAGATTTTAGTATACGTTATTACATGAAAGATTAATATTAATTAGAAACGTAGAGGCACCGGAGAAAATTGAACGCAGAACCCTTTTAATACTACGAATCACCGGAAAGTTCATCGATAATTGAAATACAAAACAATTATTGGTTGTCTAAAGAAAGATCTCAAACTTGTAGTCCCACAGAAAGGGGAGCTGGTAAAGGAAAAAGTAGAAGCAAGGGAAGAGGGAAAGAGCTCGAAAGATTATTATCAATTAGACAATTAGAAGCACAGTAGATAGAGAAAAACTGTCATAGCTTACCTGAGGAAATTGATCGCCGAACCCTCCAGCATCGAATCTCGCGTAACCTGAAAGATATTAAAATATTATTAGCAATAGAGCTACTATTAGAAATAAGAGAAAATGTACATTAAAAGGCGAAAATCAGAGTATAATCCTTTCAGAATTTAGTATACGTCATTACATGAAAGATTGATATTAATTAGAAACGTAGAGACACAAGCTAAGAGAGGATATCGTCATAGATTAGCAGAGAAATTTGAGCGCCGAACCCTTTTAACATTTCGAGTCACCGGAAAGTTCATCGATAATTGAAATACAAAACAATTATTGGTTGTCTAAAGAAAGATCTCAAATTTGTAGTCCCACAGAAAGGGGAGCTGGTAAAGGAAAAAGTAGAAGCAAGGGAAGAGAGAAAGAGCTCGAAAGATTATTATCAATTAGAAAATTAGAAGCACAGTAGATAGAGAAAAACTGTCATAGCTTACCTGAGGAAATTGATTGCCGAACCCTCCAGCATCGAATCTCGTATAACCTGAAAGATATTAAAATATTATTAGCAATAGAGCTACTATTAGAAATAAGAGAAAATGTACATTAAAAGGCGAAAATCAGAGTATAATCCTTTCAGAATTTAGTATACGTCATTACATGAAAGATTGATATTAATTAGAAACGTAGAGACACAAGCTAAGAGAGGATATCGTCATAGATTAGCAGAGAAATTTGAGCGCCGAACCCTTTTAACATTTCGAGTCACCGGAAAATTCATTGATAATTGAAATACAAAACAATTACTGGTCGTCTAGAGAAAGATCTCAAACTTGTAGTCCCACAGAAAGGGGAGCTGGTAAAGGAAAAAGTAGAAGCAAGGGAAGAGAGAAAGAGCTCGAAAGATTATTATCAATTAGAAAATTAGAAGCACAGTAGATAGAGAAAAACTGTCATAGCTTACCTGAGGAAATTGATCGCCGAACCCTCCAGCATCGAATCTCGCGTAACCTGAAAGATATTAAAATATTATTAGCAATAGAGCTACTATTAGGAATAAGAGAAAATGTACATTAAAAGGCGAAAATCAGAGTATAATCCTCTCAGAATTTAGTATACGTCATTACATGAAAGATTGATATTAATTAGAAGCGTAGAGGCACAAGCTAAGAGAGCGTATCGTCATAGATTACCGGAGGAAATTGAGCGCCGAACCCTTTCAGCATTGATCCTCGAGTCACCTGAAAGATCATCAATAAATTAAAATACAAAACAATTATTGGTCGTCTAGAGAAAGATCTCAAACTTGTAGTCCCACAGAAATGAGAGCTGGTAAAGGAAAAAGTAGAAGCAGGGAAAGAAGGAAAAGAGCTCGAATGATTATTACTAATTAGAAAACTTAGAAGCACAGTTGAGAGAGAAAAACTGTCATAGATTACCTGAGGAAATTGATCTCCGAACTCTCCAGCACTGAACCTCGAATAACCTGAAAGATTTTAAAATATTATTAGTAGAATCTCGAGCCGAAGCCTTCTGCTTAACCCACCGCACTCAACGGACGGAAAAACCGCAACAGAATAGACTAGGCAAATACTTAACTCTCCGTAATATAACAGATACCCGCGAAAATGCAACAGACATGACAGCTCGACCGAACGCATCGAACGACAACGCGAGGTTATGGCGCGAAGCAACACGTGGCGAAAGGGCGCGAGAATCAAACGCGTAAAATGTTTCGATCGACGCCGGGAGAAAGGGACCGCGGAAAACGACCGCGATCTCCCCGACATCGATCGAATAGACTTAATAAGCAACAAAGGGAAGGGTCAGGAGGAAGAAAACGGAGGAAAAAGAGGAGGAAAAACCCTCCGTCTCGCGGCCGGGCCGAACCGGGGCGCGATCCGGTGATCTCCCGGAAAAGAGAATCGACGGGAATGCGTAACGAAAAATCGATAAAAAGCTAAAATTCGGAAATACGGGCGTGGGGAGATTCGGAAATAATAGAAAACAAAGTGGGAAGATGCGGCCTGCGTAGCGGACTATGGAAAAAGTCGCTGCAGGCCGGATTTTCCTTGCTTTGCAGGGAAAACTGCCCTCCCCCACCCTAGTCCATCTTCAACGGTTTAGCTGGCGTGACCAAACTATCGTTTGCCCGTAAGGACACGAAATTGGTCTTATAGCCAAAAGGAAAACACGGAATAAAGGAAATAAAGGAAATGGAAATATGGTAATAGGGAAATGGGGAATACCTCCCGACCAAAAAGAAAAAATGGATATATCAAATAACCATTTGGCTATATCAAAGGCTATGTATAATAAGCGCGCTCTTAAAGAGAATATATTCTCTTTACACATATATATAACAAAATGGAAATAACAACATTGAAAAAATATATACAAAGCGGAAATAACTAAATGGAAAGAATAAATTGGAAAGAACAAACTGGAAACAGGAAAGTGGAGGGAGTTAATTGGAAATAGCAAAATGGAAGGAATAAATTGGAAATAACAAAATGGAAAGATATGGAAATAACTAAATGGAAAGAATAAATTGTAAATAACGAAATGGAAAGAATAAATTGTAAATAACGAAATGGAAAGAATAAAATGGAAATAACAAAATGGAAAGAATAGAATGGAAACAACAAAATGGAAGGAATAAAGTGGAAATAACGATATGGAAAGAACGAATTAGAAATTACAAAATGGAAAGAATAAACTGGAAGTGGCGAAATGGAAGGAATAAAATGGAAATAACAAAGTGGAAAGAATAAAATGAAAAGAATAAAATGGATACAACAAAATGGAAACAATAAAATAGAAATAACAAAATGGAAATGGCAACATGGAAGGAATAAATTGGAAGTAACAAAATGGAAAGAATGGATTGGAAATGGCAAATGGAAAGAATAAATTGGAAACAACAAGATGGAAGGAATAAATTGGAAATAGAAAGTTGGAAATAACGAAATGGAAAGAATAAAATGGAGGTAACAAAGTGGAAGGAATGAATTGGAAATAACAAAATGGAGAGGATGAATTGGATGTAACAATATGGAAGGAACAAACTGGAAATTACAAAATGGAAGGAATGGATTGGAAATAACAAATTGGAAATAACAAAATGGAAGGAGTAAATTGGAAGTAGCGAAAAGAAGGGAATAAAATGGAAGTAACAAAAGGAAAGAATAAACTGGGAATAACAAAATGGAAACAATAAAATGGAAATAACAAAATGGTAATAACAATATGAAAAGAATAAATTGGAAACAACAAAATGGAAAGAATAAATTGGAAATAACAAATGGAAAGAATAAATTGGAAACAACAAAAATTTGAGAGAATAAATCGGAAACAACAAAATGAAAAGAATAAAATGGAAACAACAAATTGGGAGGAATAAAATGGAAATAACGATATGGAAAGAACAAAATAGAAATAACAAAATGGAAAGAATAAATTGGAAATAACTAAACGGAAAGAATAGAATGGTAATAACAAAATGGAAAGTATAAAATGGAAATAACAAAATGGAAAGAACAAAATGGAAAGAACAAAATGGAAATAACAAAATGGAAAGAATAAATCGGACACAACAAAACGAAAAGAAGAGAATGGTAATAACAAAATGGAAAGAATAAAATGGAAACAACAAAATGGAAACAATAAAATGGAAAGAATAAAAAGGAAACAACGAAATGGAAAGAATAAAATGGAAATAACAAAATGGAAAGAATAAAATGGAAAGAATAAAATGGAAACGACAAAAGGAAAGAATAAAATGGAAACAACAAAATGGAAAGAATAGAATGGAAATAACGAAATGAAAAAATAAAATGGAAAGAAAAATGGAAATAATAAATTGGAAGAATAAATTAGAAACAACAAAATGGAAGTAATAAATTGGAAATGCATGGATAACATAGCATCTCTACGACAAAAGTTCGCATGAAACTATAGAACCATGCAAAAACGAATGATAACAAACCTTTAAGGGAAAGGCCGGGTGGACGGAGCCAATGGCTGAACACCGACCATAACCGAGGATGACGGTCACATCCAAACAATCAGCCATACTTTCTAGGTTGTGTCAAGCCCACCCAAGGAGGAAGATCCCGATGAACCTGATATCAAATCTCTCAGGAGACAGATTTCGGTAAAGTTGGTGAACCCTTCCGCCTTAACCCCATCGCGAAGTAGGTTCGGCAGGTGAAGACCGAATGGAATTGATATCTTGGCACAACCGAGATTTCGATGAAGTCGGATTGGATCCGAAGTAGCAGTAACTTCTCCCCAACGGTCAAACAATACGCGGACCCTTGCATTTGAACTCCCAATAGACTCATAGCACAGGCAGAGGGACTAGCCCAGGGGAAGGTGGGGGCAAGTTGCTGGAATATCCGGAAACAGTGTAGGGACGGGATTCAAAACTTGACACACTCGACATGAAAATATGGCGAAGAGGGGGGAGTCTGAAAGGGCAGGCGAGACACCCTGCAGGTCTGAACGTGAGGGGGCCCGACGTTCACACCGAGCCTTAAAACAGCTCAAAAACTTACAAATTAGGTAGCATGGCCCGTCTCATCAATGATGACCGACCCGTCTAGTAAGTCGACGACTCTGAAAATGGCCCGGGTCGAATAAAACAGAGGGGACGGCTGAAAAACGAGGATAATTGCAACCCGCTAAAGGGCCGAGTGCCGGCAGCGCCAATTGTGATACTGGTGATTAAAGATCCGGTGTGCCTTAAGGAAGCGAGGGGCGGCCGAGCCGCCCCTCCCCGGCAATAACTCTACTACTACTACTACTACTACTACTACTACTAGTGCCGGCTCCGGGCCTAACCAGCTGTTAGCAGGCGGTGTCCTCGGACTGGCCAAGCTTTGAATTACCGCTCAGCGACGCTACTGCTTTGGGCACTCTCAGGACCCGTCTTGAAACACGGACCACGGAGTCTAACATGTGCGCGAGTCATTGGGACATGTAAACCTAAAGGCGCAATGAAAGTGAAGGGCGTACCTTAGCGTCGACCAAGGGAGGATGGGCCGCGTCACGATGCGGCCTCGCACGGCCGGGACGTCTCGTTCTCATTGCGAGAAGAGGCGCACCCAGAGCGTACACGTTGGGACCCGAAAGATGCTGAACTATGCCTGGTCAGGACGAAGTCAGGGGAAACCCTGATGGAGGTTCGTAGCGATTCTGAGGTGCAAATCGATCGTCGGAACTGGGTATAGGGGCGAAAGACTAATCGAACCATCTAGTAGCTGGTTCCCTCCGAAGTTTCCCTCAGGATAGCTGGCACTCGCTCGTTCTCTTTTGATGAACGTGTGCGAGTCTCATCTGGTAAAGCGAATGATTAGAGGCCTTGGGGCCGAAACGACCTCAACCTATTCTCCAACTTTAAATGGGTGAGATCTCTGGCTTGCTTGGATCAATGAAGCCACGAGATTATAATATTGGATCAGAGTGCCAAGTGGACCAATTTTGGTAAGCAGAACTGGCGCTGTGGGATGAACCAAACGCAGAGTTAAGGGGGCCGATCCAGATTTGACCTCGAAATTAGTTTGAGCTTCGTCCAGAAGAGGAGCTGGGTAAAATTTCTACAGCGCCAAAGGGATACCATCTCGGCGGTGACAGCAGTCACTGCATCAGTAAACAGCGCCAACGAGATACCATCTCGGCGGGGACAGCAGTCACTGCATCAGTAAATGCTGCCGGTAAGTCAGGCTTCATCAGCAAGATGTCCGTCAGGGGGCTCTGCAAGCAGGCTTGGCGAGCCGCGCGGCGCCCTTGCACACAAACACGCTCGGGCAGCGTGTACGTGTTCCTAGGCGGATCGCAAGGCTTCGGTAATGGATTAACCATTGCTCGACAATGCACATTTGGAACTCCTATGTAGTCACAATCGATAGATAAAAGATCAATCTAGTGCGGATGGTGTCTAAAATGGCCCACTTTTCTGATTTCGAGGCGTAATTTTGTAATTTTCATTATTCGGCAGCAAGATGTCCGTCAAGGGGCTCTGCAAGCACGCTTGACGAGCCGCGCGGCGCCTTCGCACACAAACACGCTCGGGCAGCGTAGTGATGGGCACTATCGGCTAAATTCAACTATCGTCTAGTTACTATTTAGTCGCGACATACTATCGACTATTTAGTCGATAGTTTTCAGTCGACTGATTTGCTTTACTGGTTATGTTCTCCATGTTCGATGAAATTGATGAAACTCAGCTTTATTAGGTTCATAAAATTTAAAATATTTAATGTTATTATATATTTTACATTTGTCGTAGTAGAGATTAGTAATAAAATTAAGAAGGTAAAAATTCCAAAATTGTAATTAATTAACCTTAAATTATTATGGTCTTTACTATGACGTTCATCCAAATTTACTAAATGTTAACAAAGATTAATTGATCTAGGTTTTTTGCTGAAAGTCAGTTCTTTCTTTCAGACATAATCTGTCCAGCCTTTGAAAATATGGGACAGAAGTTGCTGGAATACAGAGGTATTTTTCTGCTATTTTGAAAAGCTGTGGCATTGTGTAATTGTGTTTATTCCAAAATGCGACTTGACAGCTATTTTCGTACGGTAAATCTATATACATATTGACAAATGATGGTTGTTGCATTTTCTATAGGTATAGATTGGTTTGTCAACTGCGTTACTTTTGTTAGAAAAAATTCCAAAATACATTGTTTTCTTGAGATGATTCTTGATTTTCTGCTGTGGCTCTATTTGTATTGGTTTCATGACTATTGGCATTCTGCACAAGGAACTTATTTCATCTTTTAAATTCTGCGCTGTCTGTGCAATCCTATCGACTTCAAATACAGCTGTTTTGAATCTTGGATCTGATAGTGTGGCTATTAGAGTAATATTATTTTGTTCAATATAGTCAAATCTTATCTCAATATTATTTAAAATGTTATTTTGTAAATGTAGTCCTGCTGTGGTTTTTGGTAAATGATGTTTATAGCATTTTGAATGAAACTGTAACAGCAGACTAAGGCACTTTTATTTCAAGCAATCTCTCCAGCATCATGAAAGAAATGTTTAATTTTAAGTTAATGTTTAACTATAATTTTCTCTGTTGCGATGCTATGTTGCTGTAATTGTTTTTTTATTTTTATTTGATTTTATTCTATGTATGCATATTGGGTTTGCACCTGTATAATAAATAAATAAATAAATAAATAAATAAATAATCCTTTTGGTGTTATCGATATTACATAATATTATAGGATAGAATAAATATAATAATAAAATGTCAATTGTGGATACTAAAGTGGGTTGAGACGAGATGCGCCTCGCAGGAAGTTTGAATCAGGGAATGACGGGAGAAGAAAGGAGAAAAGAACAGTAGAACAATGGAAATGTGACTAGAACTATGATATAATAAGCAAACCAATAGAAATACAGATGTGACGGTTGAGTCGATCGCGTACAAATGTGTTAACGATATGATGCTACGAGTGAGTAAACGAGCGTGGGCAGATGCCGGAGACGCGAAATGACGAGTAGTCCGCGTACGCAAAAGTTGCTCTATTTATACCCCGGTGGGCTATCGGCTTCGGAAGGACTAGGAAGTGGGGACTTTGAAATTCGGTGTCTAGGATCGCATTACCGTTTGCTAAGGCAATGACCTAACAAACGATTCTGCTTGGGAGACAAGGGAGTCGAGGTGATGGGTTGGACATGAGGAAAAGGATACGTTGCCCGCGCGATAGTAAATACCGAGTTCGATGAACTACCGAAGCGTCGAGGTTTACAAGTTCGGTCAATCACCTCGTCGGTTGTTATCGAGCTCGAGCAGCTGATATTGTCGGAGAGGCAAAAACTAGTGCGCGCGACAGGTCTTGTGCCGCATCGAAGTCTAACATAAGAACTGTCAACACGGCGGGTTGACGCCCGGAGTCGAAACGCATCTTTATAAGATTAGTCCATTTGGATTTTGAACACAATTTTGTATTGAATATAATAAATATTTTATTAACATAAATGAAATGCTTAAATTATTCATATTTTCAGAAAATATTTGTAATAATTAATATTTAGTAGTAGAGAGAGAGAGAACAATTGAATATACATACATTATATTTAATGAATGAATTAATTTGATAGCGCTAATGAAATAAATAGTAGGATAAAAAATTTCATGATTGCATCTGATCGATTCAGTTGATAGCTCTACCCGCTCTACCACTGCATAAATCAGTCGATATGTCGATAATTCAGTCAGAGAGGTAACCTCTCAAACCTCTGGTTTAGTAAAACAGTCGACTGAAAATAGTAACCCCCACCACGGCGAAATTCAGTCGCTATTCAGTAATTCAGTAAAACAGTCGACTGAAAATAGTAACCCCCCACCACGGCGAAATTCAGTCGATAGTTCAGTAAAACTAGTCGACTGAAAATAGTAGCAGTTACTATCGACTTAGTCGATAGTTTTTAGTCGATAGCGCCCATCACTAGGCAGCGTGTACGTGTGCCTAGGCGGATCGCAAAGCTTCGGAAACTGACTAAATATTTCTCGTCCCCCCGCCGTATATACCGCCGCATTCTACATTATTATTATTCTATATATTCTATGTATTAAAAAAATTGAAACAGTCATTTTTACGATAAATTATTAGGTTGGAACAATGGTTCGTAGCATTTTTAAACAAAAATTAAAAGACAAATATAAAATATTTTTGATCGAACGTTTACTAAATAAAATGTACACGCGCGCAGAGGAATAGGATAGGAACGCAAATGAAGGTGTGGGTAAGTAAAATATACACACATTCTATATATCATTTACACATAATTATATTTTCATATTCATTTACAAATAAAATTAAAATTATAGGGGCTGCATGTTGGGGCGTCGCTTCCGCTCCCGCGTCCCCGGCCACCGCCGCGGCCACTGCTGCGTGCTCCCTCCGTACTTTTGAGCTTTTGCAGGTACTTCCTCTTCATGCGTCGTACCATTTGGTTCTGCAAAAAATAAAAAATCATTAATGATAATAAAAATAAAAATAACATAATAGGTTTAGTTGGAACCGGGGATTGGAAATTGTTCCGATAAGTAGTTATTTATTGTTATTTATAATTTGAACCATTTTTAAATACATAAATTTTTATAATTTTTCTCTACATGCATTATTTGAATTATCATTTCAATAACAATTTATTGTTAAAACAATTGTTTGAATAAATATTATTAGATAAATGATCATTCAAACGGAAGATGTATGTATGTGCGTTGGTAACTCTAGGTATACAATATAACTGAATTCGTAAAAACAGAGGAATCATGAGGGCCTGTTCAGACACGGCGGAAACCGCGCATTTTGGACCGCGCGATTTTTGTTTTTGATTGTTCGACCGCGAGAAGAATTGTGAAATTACGATCGCCAAAAAATTACAAAAAGGAGGCTGATCAAAACGAACGCCACGACAAGAAACACGGCTGTCACAAACGATTGGTTATCCGTGCATCCTTACGGCTTTTTACAAATGAATACTGCTTTTTCGTTGCAAATATGAAAATTGATTACGTTAAACAATTGTTTTGACAATAAATAATTATTGAAATTCAACATTCAAGTAACGAATGTAGAAACAAATTGTAAAAAATTATTTATGTACAAATTGTTCGAATTTGTTTTCAAAAATTGCAATTGGCCGTAATTGTAGAAAAAATACTAAATTGCCTTTTCAACTTTTTTATGTATAAAAATGGGTTGACGTTGCAATGAACTACAAACGATTGCAGATTGTAAAAATTGCAGATTTTCACGATTTTGCAGCCTCTAACTGCAATAAATCTAAGAAACCAACCGATTTCGATGAAAGTTTCACAGTGCATACAATTGACCCAGATCGACAACACGTGTTTTTTAAATTTTCAATATAGGCCCACATAGAAAAATTGTAAAATGCAACTTTTAGTGTTTTTTCTACAATTACGATCAATTGCAATTTGTGGAAATATTTCTTACATGGCACTGGATTACAATAGCACTTACCCATAGCACTGGATTCTCCGTCGCGGCCGGTGGAGGCACAGGGTCTGTCAACGAGACGGGTGGCGGCACTGCGTTATATTGGTTGTGCCACCTTCCCGCGGGTGGAAAGCCGAACACTGGGGCCGCTGCCGGGGCCGCTGCTGAGGTCGCTGCAGGAAACGACCTCGCCGAGTTCGCTCCCGGGACTGTTGCTGGGGCCGCTATTGGGAATAGTCTCGCCGGGTCCGCTCCCGGGAACAACGGCGGGGCTGCTGCTGGAGCCGCTGCTGTGGCCGCTGGCGGGTACCTTGCTACGAATCTTCGTAGCAAGACGCTTGGCGGGTCTGCTGCCGGGGCCGTCGTGGAAACTCCTGTACCACCTTGCAGGGCCGCGAATTTGCAGGCCCTCTCTTGTGCCGCTTCCAGGACCGCCATCTGACTCTCAATGCGAGTCTGTATAACGCGAGCCTCCTCTTTGGCTGCCTCAAGGGCTGCCGTTGCACGTCGCACGGCGTCTGCTGCCGCTACCGCCGTCGAGGGTGGCGATGTCTGTGACGGTGACGATGACCGTGACGACGTCGTTGCAATTGACAGGTGTGAGAATGAATCCATCTGAAAAAACAACAAATAAATCAAACACACTCAATGAATATTCAAAAGTGAAAGATAAACAAAAACTATGGGCCAGATATTCTGGATTGGGAGGAAGAGAGGTTTTGATACTACTTACCTTTTCGACTGTCGAAATCAGAATGACGGTCCGACGATGCAGCCACTCGCCACCAGTGCTGGGAACTCGTACGGAATTTTCGCGCATGCGCCACGATTGTAGCGTCACCGAAGTACAAATTCGGGTACCATGGTCGCCCCGCATAGCTTCGCAAAATCTTTTTTTCTTAGATTTTCAAATTTAACATGCGTATGTCATATTTAATTTGATGTGTATGTACATATAATATGTAAATATATTCTAATTGTGTATATATCTATAATATACTTAATCTCTTCCTTTATTTTGGGGATAGGGAGGGGACATACGCACATACATCCCTGGATTTGCCGCGCATGCGCGAGTTTTCCGGTACCAGATCCCAACACTAACCGCGCGGCGCCCTCGCACACAATCACGATCCGGCAGCGTGTACGTGTGCCTAGGCGGATCGAAAGGCTTCGGTAATGGACTAACCATTTCTCTATAATGCACATTTGGAACTCCTATGTAGTCACAATCGATAGATAAAAGATCAATCTAGTGCGGATGGTGTCTAAAATGGCCCACTTTTCCGATTTCGAGGTGTAATTTTGTAATTTTCATTAAGGTGCCTTTATACCGAGATCCGCGGCGGATTTGAGTCCGCGGCCCCGGCCATAAATTTCCAGCGCGTTGACGGGGCCCGCAGTGCCCCGCTGTGCGTGGCACAAAAAAAGGTCTCTCTGGGCTCCACGGCTTCACGGTACGTTAAGTTTAGGGAAACGATAGCTTCCCTCTAAAGCGGTAGGATACCTTCAGATTGTAATTAGCAAATAACTAGAATATGTTGCTAGAAAACTTGGGTTTGCGAATTTTGGCTTTTTGTCCTTATACGAGCAAACACACCATGTAAAAATTTCATACGGTACACCTAGAGATCGCGATTTTGGACGTGTACTAAAATACACGTGTACACGTGGCACGTGAACCGTGTATGTAGTACGAATTTAAGGATCCGTGAATGCGGATCCGTGTACACGGATCCACAAACCGTTCACTACACGGATCTGCGAATACGAATCCGTGTACACGGATCTACGAACACGGATTCGTATTCGCACAGATTTATTTTTATATTTAAGGATCCTTAAATTCGTACTACATACATGGTTCACGTGTTACGTGTACACGTGTATTTTAGTTCGCGTCCAAAAACGCGATCTCTAGTACACAGTGAGCAATTTGGTCGAAATCTGTGTCTAAATGAAAGAACTTTTTCTCCCTATTTTTTCTATATTCTTTGGTATGCTTTCATTATAATTTGGTATGAGGAAGTCCCTTCCAACACGCGTTGGCCACGCGTTTTCCTTCGCGTTTTTCGTCTGACGGTGGACATAAAGTAATTCATGCTCGTCAAAGCAGCTAATCTTTACAACAGCCTCATTCGCAAAGTCAACCAGTAGTCGCTCTTACCCGTAATAAAATTGACGGGCTTAGGGCAGAGGCAAACGGACGACCGGTACAACGCCTTCTACCTTCATTATTGCCACGTGCCCAATACCTCGCCGAGTGGCAAAACTTACCTGAATGATCTCAATACAGTACTCCTTTTCGGAGCCATTGATTTTGAACAATCTAGGAGATAAATAATAACTGTTAGGTCTTTACGGATAGGAATTCTGATGTCGAATGTTTTCACTATAAACTCCCAGAAATCCATTTTCATAGATTTGCTAAATCAACATTTCATCGAAAAATCATTTCGCGTCCGGCGATTTCGGCAATTGTAAGTGCCCGCGAAAAAAACAAAGTGACATGCACTTACTATGAACGGTATTAACCTGTGCACGCTGCACACTCCAACAACAATTTAGGTGAAACAAACGCTGTCCTAAAGAATATTCAGCAATCTTATGGACCCGGAATAACAAACAATTCAATAAAGATTGCTGAATATTCTTTAGGGCAGCGTTTGTTTCACCTAAATTGTTGTTGGAGTGTGCAGCGTGCACAGGTTAATACCGTTCATAGTAAGTGCATGTCACTTTGTTTTTTTCGCGGGCACTTACAATTGCCGAAATCGCCGGACGCGAAATGATTTTTCGATGAAATGTTGATTTAGCAAATCTATGAAAATGGATTTCTGGGAGTTTATAGTGAAAACATTCGACATCAGAATTCCTATCCGTAAAGACCTAACAGTTATTATTTATCTCCTAGATTGTTCAAAATCAATGGCTCCGAAAAGGAGTACTGTATTGAGATCATTCAGGTAAGTTTTGCCACTCGGCGAGGTATTGGGCACGTGGCAATAATGAAGGTAGAAGGCGTTGTACCGGTCGTCCGTTTGCCTCTGCCCTAAGCCCGTCAATTTTATTACGGGTAAGAGCGACTACTGGTTGACTTTGCGAATGAGGCTGTTGTAAAGATTAGCTGCTTTGACGAGCATGAATTACTTTATGTCCACCGTCAGACGAAAAACGCGAAGGAAAACGCGTGGCCAACGCGTGTTGGAAGGGACTTCCTCATACCAAATTATAATGAAAGCATACCAAAGAATATAGAAAAAATAGGGAGAAAAAGTTCTTTCATTTAGACACAGATTTCGACCAAATTGCTCACTGTGTACTAGAGATCGCGTTTTTGGACGCGAACTAAAATACACGTGTACACGTGGCACGTGAACCATGTATGTAGTACGAATTTAAGGATCCTTAAATATAAAAATAAATCTGTGCGAATACGAATCCGTGTTCGTAGATCCGTGTACACGGATTCGTATTCGCAGATCCGTGTAGTGAACGGTTTGTGGATCCGTGTACACGGATCCGCATTCACGGATCCTTAAATTCGTACTACATACACGGTTCACGTGCCACGTGTACACGTGTATTTTAGTACACGTCCAAAATCGAGATCTCTAGGTGTACCGTATGAAATTTTTACATGGTGTGTTTGCTCGTATAAGGACAAAAAGCCAAAATTCGCAAACCCAAGTTTTCTAGCAACATATTCTAGTTATTTGCTAATTACAATCTGAAGGTATCCTACCGCTTTAGAGGGAAGCTATCGTTTCCCTAAACTTAACGTACCGTGAAGCCGTGGAGCCCAGAGAGACCTTTTTTTTGTGCCACGCATAGCGGGGCACTGCGGGCCCCGTCAACGCGCTGGAAATTTATGGCCGGGGCCGCGGACTCAAGTCCGCCGCGAATCTCGGTATAAAGGCACCTTTATTCGGCAGCAAGATGTCCGCCAGGGGGCTGTGCAAGCAGGCTTGGCGAGCCGCGCGGCGCCCTCGCACACAATCACGCTTCGGCAGCGTGTACGTGTGCCTAGGCGGGTCGCAAGGCTTTGGTAATGGACTAACCATTTCTCTATAATGCACATTTGGAACTCCTATGTAGTCACAATCGATAGATAAAAGATCAATGTAGTGCGGATGGTGTCTAAAATGGCCCACTTTTCCGATTTCGAGGTGTAATTTTCATTATTCGGCAGCAAGATGTCTGTCAGGGGGCTCTGCAAGCAGGCTTGGCGAGCCGCGCGGTGCTTTCGCACACATACACGCTCGGGCAGCGTGTACGTGCGCCTAGGCGGATCGCAAGGCTTCGGTAATGGACTAACCATTTCTCTATAATGCACATTTGGAACTCCCATGTAGTCACAATCGATAGATAAAAGATCAATGTAGTGCGGATGGTGTCTAAAATGGCCCACTTTTCCGATTTCGAGGTGTAATTTTCATTATTCGGCAGCAAGATGTCTGTCAGGGGGCTCTGCAAGCAGGCTTGGCGAGCCGCGCGGTGCCTTCGCACACAAACACTCGTTATTGTTCTATTTTTGAAATAATTTTTTAACGATAAATTATTAGGTTGGAACGGAAGTTCGTTGCGTTTGTAATGAAAATAAGATATTGAATCACACGTTTATTGAATAATATGTGCTCGCGCGCAGGCAAAGCAGGGAAACGCAAAGGAACGTGTGAGTCAGTTACAAATACACGCATTCTATATATAATTGATTTTTATTCACTTTGCCGTAAAAATTGAAATTGTTCGGGCTGCTCCGCTGGCTGCCTCTTCTTCCTCGGTGAGCCACTGCCACTCTTCCGATAACATAAACTAAACATTCTAGCAATAGTGACATTCATTCTCCTACATTTACTTCCAAGTATCTACCGTCACAGATCAATTATTTCATCATTATCAGTTATATGATGTAAGGTCGCTCCTTCCCATACCGATATGTATCGCACAAACAGCTAAATATATTTTGTTTCCGCACCTATCCGCACAAGGATTGTATCAAGCAATGTCTACAGAGGAAAAATTAGGGAGGAGTTATGCGGAGAAAAAAAGTTATTACATGATATATATTATTTTTCTTAAAAAATATATCACTTTCGATTGTTTATTCAATCAAAATCCTTCAATGTACGTGTTTATCTCCATTGTATATACTAAATTTGTGAAGAGATTACTTTTTTTTCGACACTTCTCTTGGTCACGAGAATATGTTACTTTCTAGTATCTATTTGTTACTAAATTGTACTGTGTATGGATAAATATTATTGTAGATTACTCGCATATATATTCGGGTACACAAGAAAACAGTTTTAGTCATTTTGAACTAACAAAAAATGTTGACTTTTCGCGCGCTAAATGGCCAAATACCCCACGGCGGGCCCGGTCTCTCAAGTGGCCGGCCTCATGTTACATCTGGCAGGGCTTGCGGAGGAGAAATGTGTCCTTGTTTTCCACAGGTTTTCTCAGATTGCGTGTGGACAGGAACCCGTTTGTGTCGAAGAAACGGTTTCCTGTGTTATTCGTAAATTTATACACAGCGCGAACAGAAGTGTTGGATATCGTTCATGCGATTGTGGACTTGTTTGCATGACGTGTTTGTGGACTTGTGCGATAGTGCGAAGGGTTGTGTGACCGTAGTTTACATTCACAATGGATTGTGAAAATTCGCGGAAAACTAAAGACCTGATGGCGGCGGTGCCATGGCGGCTATTCAAGGGTAACGCAAAATCAAACAGACTTCGCACGGCAGCGAAAAGACGTAGCAGAAGAAAAACGTCTCTTCGTAGTAGGTAAGTGTGTAATCGATACATTTGTAATTATCTATAATAATTCCGCTCATTGGATAGACCAGAATTTCTTTGACAAAGACGTTAACTTTTTTAATATTGTACCGTACGATTTGAACTTCTTTGGGGAGCTAGAGCTCAATTAGTTTAATACAGAATGTATTATTTAATCGTCGTGGTATCGAATTATATAAATTTCTTATTTGATCCTGACTTTGTCCCGTTGTTGTTCAATACGAGCTTTCAACACTTCCACCGATACAAACTGCATCACTGTGAAAGTTTCATCGAAATCGGTTGATGCGAGAAAAAACGACGGGAAAATCGAGAAAATCTGTAACTTTTACCCCATCTTAGAAAGTTTGTAGCTCATTCCAACATCGACCGATTCTGACGAAATTTTCAGAATATGTTTCATTGCCATAGATCGACAAAACGTTTTCATCATTTGTTTAAAAATGTGGGACGCTTGCGTCCCCTCATTTTTATTCAGGTAGAACTGTTATTCCAGATGTTTTTTTATTACTAGTGCAGTCACGCCCAAGGTTCGTCTTTTTTTTGTAAACACGAGCTCATCGAAGGTCGTTGTCGCTCAATAGCGATTGCCGTATCATAAACCTCCAGATGAGAACCACCAGGGGCATTACGGACCGCGCGGGCTCCGTCGGGCCCACCCCTGAGATTTTACTTACTAAACTGAGCTTGCATACTCGCATGCTTCTACTGTAATCACCCGAAAGTCCATCATGTCATCGGGTTGATAGTTCAACAAAGAGAATTGGAAAGGATGTTTCATTTCGCGTGGAAAGACTCGAACGTTTTTTCAGGCACACCACCGACACGATGGTGCATTGTCGTCGGTCATTGTATGCCAAATAGGCATGGAACTTTTTCGTACAAATTCAATATGTTGTAGTCCATGTGTGAAAAAGGGGGGGGGTTAGAAATGGCAGGCTACCGAAAATTTAAATTTTTGCCATTTAGGCGAAAACAGGCCTCACTTACGAATTTGTATGTCAGAAACTGTTTGTCCGATTGAGCTACATTTATTTTTGTTTGATTCGGAAAGAATTGGGCCATTATAATTTTTTCAAGCTCGACAATCAACTTTATAATGTTGAAAAATTTAAACACATTCTGTTTCTACGTTTTTGCGATGAGGGGCCAGAGTGATTAGAAGTTTTCCCTTCAAGGAATAGAGCTATAAAAATTGGCGTGACAATGAGCTGCTAAAGGCCGCCGTGCACCCCTGTTTCAGGTAGGGGCGAGTCGAGCGCACCGTTATATTTTATGGTCATTTACCTGTGCGGCTGGTCTCGAGAAAATACCAGCAGACTGTATACTAGACTGTATATTAGCAAACCCCTCCAGGGATGCCAGATGCGAGTCTCGCGGCTGCTAGTCTCGCCAGGCCCCTTACGTCTCCGTCCCTCGCCTAGATGGTGCCTCCGCTATCCCCAATCCCCACTCTTACCACTACCGCTGGCGCGACCGAGTCGGTAGCATGCTACCGCTCTCATTCTAGCACTCGGTCGCGCCAGCGGTAGTGGTAAGAGTGGGGATAGCGGAGGCATGCAACTAGGCGAGGGACGGAGAGTAAGGGGCCACTTGAGCCGTTGAGCCGCACCGTCTGGCTTCCCTGGTGGGGAGCATCTAGGCGAGGGACGGAGACGTAAGGGGCCACTTGAGCCGTTGAGCCGCACCGTCTGGCTTCCCTGAACCCCTCTTGGCCAAGGAGCTCGTGTTTACAAAAAGAGACAAACCTTGGGCCTGACTGCAATAATAATAAAGAGACATCTGTGGAATCCTGGAGTAGTATCTGAGTAAAAACGTTGGGACCCAAGCGTCCCACATTTCAAAAGAAGTCATAAACCAGCTATGGTTTCTGAAATATGTAAAACGGTATGGGCGGAGTTGAACTCTCTACAGAACGTCTCGAAAACTCAGACCGAGCAGCGGTATTTACCAAATATTTACCAAACCGAATGAGCTGTAATGGAGGTCCTAGAAAATATTGAGCATTGAGTTTTATCAATTAATTCTTTTATATTTCAAGGTGTGCTGTCATTTTGTACCTCTACATTTCGTTAATAATTCTACTTTATTCAATAGATAAGTTAATGAAGCTCGTTTCATTTCATCCATATATGTATATATGAAAACAGACACACTAAAAATATGTGTATAAAAAAATTGACTTTCTAATGTTTAATAAATAGAAATTATATTAATTTCAAATTGTGCTATCTTTTCGTCCCGGAGTGTATATCTAAGAATTTTTACTTCTTTCAATGCCTGTCGTATTTTCCCTCATCAATCGATTTCGATGAAAGATTCACAGTGCATGCAACGCTAATTTACAAAATGAAATTGATATCATGTACATTTGATGAGAGGAAACTTTTCTTATGGATTTTCTCCCGCTGAATTCGAAAATCAAGGTTAAAATTTTTTGTATGGAACAGTTTTTTAGATGTTGTATTTTTTTCAATTTCTGTACCTTTTTTAACTTCAAAAGCCATATCTGGAGCTAGATGTGTCCGATTTGATCGTTGTTAGTACCAAATGAAAGACATTGAAATGATGAACAAATATGTATAATGGGATCTTTAATTGGTTAAGCTGTTCAAAAGTTATTGATGAAACTATTCCAGATTTAAAAATAATTAAATTTTTAAGCTGATTCTGTGGCCACGGAAAAATTGAAACCGATACCTTATTTTTACTTGGTGCGCCATAGTGGAAAAAAAATAAAAACCGATTTTTTCGACGTTGTTTCCGTGAAGAACAATAAGCTGACCTTGGAATTACTACGTTCCATTTATTCTGCAAGTCTGTTGGGCACTGACCATTTTACAGAAATAATTAAAAACCGAAATCAACTTGATTAGCATTTCTACAACACCAACCCTACATCTGGATATATCTGTTACGTTCCCAGCAGCTCGGTTGGCTCAATGCGTTAGACGTTCCACTGCGGACCTGCTAGTACAACCTGCGACAAAACTCAAAGGCCGTCCACACACGGGTCGACTGTAATCGCGTCGCACAGTGGGCTGTATGCCCGTTTTCAGCGGTCAAAACTCAATTTTTAAATTTTACATAAATTGTAAAATTTTTGTGGCTTCAGTTAGTTGAATATCTGAGGAACAACCTCCCATCATTCGTTTTCGCATTCATGTATCCATAAAGCACTGAAGTTTGTCGGAAGTTTGAAATTCTTTCATTCTTCAACGAATTCACCTATTAGTAATTGTTACCTTATTTACATACACTAACAGATTTGTGTTCTATAAAAGTTTTGGTGGCTAAGAGTATAAGGTATACTTTTAAGAGAAATTCAGTTTTGTACTGTATAAATTTTTTAGTTATTAATATTTAAAGATAACCAACGATTCCGTCACTTTTTTATGATTCTAAGACTTTGGTAATGACTTTGTTATACCTACGGGCGCGATCGGGTGTTCATTTCTGTGCCATTGTGTTCTTTGAAGTTTTCTGATTAAGATGCAAGAAAAAACGGCTGCTACTATACGCTGCTCCGTGTTTTATAGTTGTTCTACGGAAAAATCATTATCGAACTATCGCATAGTCGGACGTGCAAACTGTCGCTCCCTGTTTATACATCGTACAGAGGTACTATACTTTGGTCAGTTGCCTGGGTTATATATTGTTCGATTCGTCGCTGTACACTGATCATAGTCATATAAGTTAAGTGTGCATTGGTCATCAAAGCGCGGATTTATTGCAGTTTTTCTGCATCTTAATCGAGTGATTTGAAAGTAGTCTGGTGTGTGATCTATATCTCCGGCTGTGTTTACCAGCAGTGGTTCGACGTGTTGGTGCACACGGACATCTATTATCTCCACATCACATAAGGAAGCAGTGTGCCTCAACCTGTAGTGTGTCTCTCTCCTTACCAACACCGACTAAGTTATGTCTCAAGCCAAAAGATTGTTATGCAAAGGATGTGGGATACCAGTTGCAAAGCCCATCACGTGCACGTCTTGCGACGTTGTGTCACACCCTGCCTGTGTTCACAGAACTCAGCATCCCTTTCATAAGGGAAAGCTGTTAAATTGCGGAGATGATCTGACACCCACTGGCTCTTCCTCACCTACCTCACTTGCTCACGGCATTCCCATGTCAACTAATGATGATCTACTGAAGAAAATAGAATTACTTCTTGACGCCAAATTCTCCAAATTCGAAAAGGAGCTGAGGACGGAGCTAGGCGAAAAATTCTCCAAGCTCCAAGATGACCTGTTGGATTTTCAATCTAATCTAGACATACTAAACAACTCTTTAATAGATCTAAATAAAAGAGTTTCTAATCTGGAAACGAATTGCTCAGAGGAGGACATAATAGAAGAGCTGGCTGAAAGAAACAGAAGATCTCATAACATAATGTTGTTTAATCTGACGGAGACAGACGCCACTTCGGACATCGATGCAGTCAAGAGTTTACTACGCGAAACTGAGGTCACCGAAACCATCGATAATTTTTCGATCAAAAGACTGGGAAGTAAAAGTTCCAGTAAACCCCGTCCTCTCTGCATCTCTTTTAATTCGCCGAGCATCCCGAGAAAGATCCTTGTGCGGAGCAAATCGCGACCGTTCGCGACTGGTTTCGCTGCGTATAGCACGTGACGTGCGCCGAGTGATAGCTCGAAGGACCACCCACAATGGATGTGGGAAAAGTTTAGCGCTTGGTAAAGGATTGGAAACAAGCCTTTGTACACAAACACCTTTATTAAATTAAATTTCAAGAAGACTGTACGGAGGAACACAAGTATAAGTCCCGTGACTTGAATGACCCGACTGGTCTTTAATCCGTCAAGTTCCGAAAAAGCTCTGCTCTTCCAAGACGCTCTCGGACCCGCTTGAGCCCGATTCCCCCTCCCTCGCGCCCTTCTTCGCGTGAAGGGTGGGAGTTGGAAAAGCCCTCTCTTCTGCAGAAGGGTTGCAATGTTGCAACCGAGCCGAGGGACTCCAAGGTCGGAGGCCCACCGTTGGTCGTAGACCGTTAGTTCCGCCCGGTAATTACTTGTCGAGGCTACGGTTTATGACACGTCGAAAATATCCGTGAAAAAACCTTAAAATGTGCTGCAGAATGTCCGGACATCTGCGTGCCAAGTGTCCCTCGGTTGGACGGACCCAAAAGTAAATCCGTGTCCGTGTCATAAACCGTTCCTCTATTGCCTCGCCTCGACATGCCGCCCACCTTGAACACACATTGCGAGTTCAATATAAACCCCCGATACTGAAATGCATACTAATGCAGTCCGACATACATAATAAAAGAGTACAACTACAATATTGCACCGAGCACGCTGTTAACACTAAACCGTATCTATAGTAAATCTTAGAGTTCCAGTTCAAGTCCCAAATTCTTAGGGTAACTACACTACAACATCCTGCGTATCCTATAGGTTTTACAGTTTACACTATCCTAGGTTACGTCTGTGATGGATGGTCGAAGTCATCTTTGACCGGCAGAATACATAATTTGATTACTGGTCGCTTTAAGATCCCCTCAGCTGTTCTGACCGAAACGACTCGTACTACTCCATCGGCTCCGGGATGCAGATCCACGATTCTACCCAATCGCCATCGGAGTGGCGGAAGATTGTCATCCTTGATAACCACCATGGTATCAAGGGCCCAGACGGATGGTGTTGTTGTCCGCCATTTGGATCTTTGCTGCAATTGGTGCAGATATTCCTTGTGCCAACGATCCCAAAAGTGCTGGAACATTTGCTGCATCATTTGAAATCTTCCTAATCGATGGATGTTGACATCTCGTAGGTCTTGCTCAGGCAATGAGTTTAGAGCACCACCGATTAGGAAGTGACCGGGAGTTAATGATTGGAGATCAGAAGGATCTGTTGTCATGGGGGTTAAAGGACGAGAATTGAGACATGCTTCAACCTGCGTGACTATTGTACATAATTCCTCGAACGTGAGACGTTGTTCCCCTATTACACGTCGCAAATGATATTTGACTGCCTTTACCGCGCTCTCCCATAATCCCCCGAAATGTGGTGCGTGAGGTGGATTTAAGCGCCACTCAATGTGTTCGGTATTTAAATAGTTGGTCACCTTCCGTTTGTGATCCTTGCTATGCGTCAGTACTTGTAATTCACGCAATTCATTTCGTGCACCTATGAAGTTGCTGCCATTGTCCGATACAATGCACTGAGGTCGTCCCCTCCGAGAGATGAACCGTCGTAGACAATTTAAAAAGGCATCGCTACTTAAATCTATCGCAACTTCTATATGAAGTGCTCGCGTTGCAAAACAAACAAAAATACAAAGGTAAGATTTCACCGTGACCCTGCTGCGAGTTCGCTCCTTAGTAGCAAATGGACCTGCATAATCAATACCGCAGGTGCTGAATGGTCGCGCCGCAGTTACACGTGCCGCAGGTAAATCGCCCATTATATAATCTAATGTGTGCGGTCGTACCCTAAAACACTTTACGCATTTCCTTAAGATCCGTCGGACATTACGCCTACAGGAAATCACCCAGTATCGTTTCCGTAGAGATGCTGTGACCAATTGGCAGCCGCCGTGTAATAATCGCAAATGTTCCGCCTTAATAATTAAATCCGTGATACGATGACTGCTTGGTAAAATGATCGGATGCTTATTGTCGTACTCTAATTTTGAATTTCGTAACCTGCCGCCCACCCTGATAAGACCGTTCGTATCCAGAAATGGATTAAGACAAACCAGAGGACTTGATTTCTTTATTGGTTTCCGACCTTTCAATGAAACTAGTTCTTCCGAGAAAACTTCTTCTTGTGTGATTTCTATTATCCTTTTTTCGGAAGCCAGCAGTTCCTTAACTGTTAAGAGAGTATCCTTTGGTATCTCTTCAGAAGACTTGAGTTTACGTGTTAAATTTATAAATCGTAGACAGTACCCTATTACCCGAAGTAAGCGAGACCAATCCGAAAATCTTCCGATCAAGCTATAATCTCGAGTTGTTGTTAGTGCTGTCGCGCGTACCATCCGTACTTCTGGAACATCGATGGCTCTACCCTTCGTCTTGTTCCATTGTGTGGAATTTTGACATAACCATTTTGGACCTGCCCACCACAACGAATTACCGGCCAAAGACGCGGGATTGATTCCGCGAGACAATAAATCCGCAGGATTATCCCCAGAAACCACATGATACCAATTTTCCGAATCTGTAATTGCTTGAATTTCTGCCACTCTGTTGGCAACAAATGTTTTCCATTTACTTGGTGAACCCTGTATCCACGCAAGCGTGATCATAGAATCTGACCAGTACATTTCATTCGTCACCCGAAAGTTTATGGCTGTCCGTATCTTTTGTATTAACTGAGCTAAAAGTAACGCCCCACATAGTTCTAGTCGCGGTAAGGAAAGAGATTTTAAGGGTGCTACCCGAGATTTCGCGCACAATAGCCGAGAATCCCAACTACCTGATGTAGTTAATGATCGTAAATAAATGCATGCTCCGTAAGCCCGTTCCGAAGCGTCTGCAAAGCCATGAAGTTCGCAGGTATGCCGATTTACCATTACCTGACGAGGTATCTTTACCGAATTTATGTTTTCTATTTCCGACCGAAATTGAGACCATCGTGTATGCAAATCGTGAGACACTGATTCGTCCCACCCCAATTTTAATTGCCACAGCTCCTGCATTAGGATCTTGGCACGTACTATTACCGGACCGATTAAACCCAAGGGATCATAAATTTGTGCAATTTCCGAGAGGATGATGCGCTTTGTGATGCGAGAGTGTTTAAATAGTTGTGACGAGTAGTAAAGTTGGTCTTCTGTTGCCAACCACAACAACCCAAGGGTTTTTTGTTCTTTCTCTGCAATTAATTTCTCTTCGCGAACCTCTATTGATGATTCCGAAACTATTTCCCGACAGTTTGACGCCCATTTCCGTAGACGAAAACCTGCCCTTGATAAAATATCAATGATTTCCCCTTTCAACCTGACCGCCTCTGTTATGGTTTCCGCACCGGTTAGAAGGTCATCGACATAGAAGTCGTTTATGATTATATTGCTGGCCTTCGGATTGCTTTGAGCACAATCAAGTCCGACTTGTTTCAATACCCTAGTTGCCAAAAACGGAGCTGATGCCGTGCCATACGTTACGGTATTTAATTGAAAAACTTCTATCGGTGATTCCGAGTTTAATCTCCATAAGATTTGCTGGAATTTCCGATCTTCCGGATGTATGAGAATTTGCCGGTACATTTTCTCAATATCTGCAGATAGTACGTATTTATGACATCGAAACTTGACGAGAATGGAAAACAGATCATTTTGTACCGTTGGCCCTACTAATTGCGTGTCATTCAATGACAATCCCGTCGACGATTTTGCAGAACCATCGAATACTACCCGAACCTTGGTTGTAGTACTGGTTTCCTTAGTGACGGCATGATGAGGCAGATAGAAAGCGCCGTCTTTATCCGTAACAGACTCCGAGACTCTTGTCATATGGCCCAAAAACTCGTATTCTTTCATAAACTTGAGATATTCTATTCTTAATTCCGGATTCTTTGTTAACCTTTTTTCAAGAGATCGTAATCGACGTTCCGCTTGATCTCGCGAGGTGCCTAAATCGTTCACATTATCTTTGAACGGAATTCTAACGATATGTCGACCCGTGTCGTCGCGTTGTGTATTGATTTGAAAATGTTTTTCGCATGCATCTTCCGTGATACCCTTAGTGTTGCTTATTTCCTCAATGTGCCAAAATCTTTCTAACTGGTCATACAGCCCTATATCCGTTACTACATGACATCTCAAAGTCTCGCGTTCCTTGTTAATTGGCCAGGTTAACTGACCCCCAAGAACCCAACCAAACTGCGTTTTCTGCCAGATTAGACCGGAGCCCGCCTTGTGCTGCCCGATACACAATAACCTCCAGAATAATCCAGCCCCAATAAGCATATCGATCGGACTGCATTTATGAAAATGTGGATCTGCTAACTTCATGTTTGCCGGAGTCGGAATTTTTACCCTTAGCGGAATGTTTGGCATGTCTGGAGTTATATCATGCATTATCAAACAATCAACCTTAGCCCGAAAATTGGTATGTTGTGAACCTATTTCCACGTTTGCCCTTTCCCGAATTGTGTTTGTGGCAGATTTTCCTATTCCCATGACCTGTGCATCTGTAATAGTACCTGTTATTCCGACTTTATTGCAAAATTGCTTCGATATGAAATTAACTTGCGACCCAGAATCTAATAATGCCCTACACTCCCATGTTTTTCCCGTGTGGTCCCTTACATGTATGATTGCCGTTGATAAAACCGTGTACTCTTGAGAGTCGCTCGCAACGTTCGCTACGTAAGATGCTGGATCCGGATCTGCATTGACTACTAAATGTGATTCATGAGATTGTTGATCAATAACCTGTTTCTCTGAGTGTACGTAATCCCTGTGCAATAACGTGTGATGCTTTCTATCGCAGATTTGACATCCGCGTCGTGAACAATTTGCAACTCCATGACCCATTTCTAAACAATTATAGCACCGATTACCACGTTGTACTATCTCCCGTTTTGCTTGGATATTTGATTTTTTAAACGAGATGCACCGGTATAATGGATGTCCCCCTTGACACGCAGGACACCGCGTTTGTTCTGTAGCTATATGTGTCGTTGGTTTCCAGGGTTTCTGATCGTTCGTAGGCTGTGATCGCCGTTCGACCCTGTCCGTTGCTGTGTATTTACGAGCTATGCTCCCTAAATATTTTGCCCTTTCTTCGAGAAATTGCGTGAACCCTTTATACGACTCTTTCTCGTTAGAACGCGACATTTCCCTTTCCCATTCTCTTGTTGTGATGGCATCTAATTTTTTGGATAATATAGAAACTACAATGAAATCCCAAGATTGTGTCGGTTCCCCTAATCCCTTCAGAGCAGACATATGATTGTTCGCGTCATCGATAAATTCCTGCAACGCACCCTGGCTTTGTCTTTGAATCGGTGTTAAATTTAGTAATGCATCCATGTGATGCCGACGGAGAGCCATCGGATCCTCGTACCGTGCAGTCAACGTTTCCCATGCTAGCTTATAATTAGCTTCCGAAGTACCGAATGATTTTACGGCGCGCGCTGCCGGACCCTTCAATGTCGAATTTAAATAGTGAAACCTCTGTATGTCCGACATGGATTCGTTTCTATGAATTAATGCTACAAATGTGTCGCGATACCGTATCCAGTCGCTATAGTTTCCGTCAAATGATGGCAGCTGGATAAACGGTACATTCCAATCGGTTCGTGTTGTCGATGTATTCAAATCTTCTATAATAACCGGTGGCGTGCCTTGCGAGACAGAAGGGAGCGTCCGTGATTTCACAAATTTTTCTACTTCGGCTATTAATTCAAAATAAGTATTTTCAAATTGATCACGCTCTAACGCATGCGCAGCTTCCGCTTCTGTTCCTGCCACCAGGCTCTCAATTTGTTCTTGGTATTTACCAAATGAATCTAACAAACCGAGATTGGCCTCCAGCCGCTTCTGGAGAGCCCCGATTGAACAAGAGTCACGCGACTCTGAGAAAACATTCTTAAATCGCGTTAAAGCCGCCTTGACCAGACCGCGGTCATGAACTAATTGTCTTAATTGCGCTTCCATTATTTACCCGAAATAGTCACAACAAGTCAAATATATCTCAAATTGCTTACGGACAGATGGAAAATGCTGAGGGAGTCAGTGGTGACCGCCTGAATGCCTTGATGTAGCTTGTTTGCCGTCCGTGTGAGGTTGCGTGCCGTCCGTTCCGTGGATTGTGTCCGTTCGGTGGATTGTGTCCGTTCGGTGGATTGTGTCCGTTCGGTGGATTGTGTCCGTTCGTTCCTCTCGTACAGTTGCTCACTTGTCCAATGATCAGCGCTGCTGAGATCTGCCCTGTGTTTCCTTGACTTCCCGTTGAAGTCGCCGAAATGGACGTGACGATGATCAGCGTCCCAGTTTTCCTTGCCTCCAGTGGAGATCTCCTTAAGTCGGTGTATCCGGCTCGAAGGACCAATTATGTGCGGAGCAAATCGCGACCGTTCGCGACTGGTTTCGCTGCGTATAGCACGTGACGTGCGCCGAGTGATAGCTCGAAGGACCACCCACAATGGATGTGGGAAAAGTTTAGCGCTTGGTAAAGGATTGGAAACAAGCCTTTGTACACAAACACCTTTATTAAATTAAATTTCAAGAAGACTGTACGGAGGAACACAAGTATAAGTCCCGTGACTTGAATGACCCGACTGGTCTTTAATCCGTCAAGTTCCGAAAAAGCTCTGCTCTTCCAAGACGCTCTCGGACCCGCTTGAGCCCGATTCCCCCTCCCTCGCGCCCTTCTTCGCGTGAAGGGTGGGAGTTGGAAAAGCCCTCTCTTCTGCAGAAGGGTTGCAATGTTGCAACCGAGCCGAGGGACTCCAAGGTCGGAGGCCCACCGTTGGTCGTAGACCGTTAGTTCCGCCCGGTAATTACTTGTCGAGGCTACGGTTTATGACACGTCGAAAATATCCGTGAAAAAACCTTAAAATGTGCTGCAGAATGTCCGGACATCTGCGTGCCAAGTGTCCCTCGGTTGGACGGACCCAAAAGTAAATCCGTGTCCGTGTCATAAACCGTTCCTCTATTGCCTCGCCTCGACAATCCTCAAAAACAAACAGAGATACTCCGGCTCTGCCCGAATATCCAACGACTCTACAGTGAAGCAACGTGCGTTTTTGAACGATTTACGTGTAAAATTACGTGAAATGAACGACCAAACCAAGACTATAAGATATATCAACGGTACTCCTATGATTGTTGCGAATAACCGACAACATTCAAAAAACTAGCCAGGCACCTGTCGGTATACTACCAAAATGTTAGAGGTCTACGCACCAAATTGCATCATTTACAGCAAGAGGTCGCTTGTTCGTCACCTCTATTCGACGTCCTTATTTTAACTGAAACCTGGCTTACCGATAGTTTCAATGACAGCGAGCTAGGATTAAATAATTACACCATTTACCGTTGCGACCGATCTAGACTAACAAGCATATATTCCAGAGGAGGCGGCGTTCTCATTGCGATTCGAAACACCTTACGCAGTAATACCATTAGCACTATCATTTCAAATGTTGAACATTTATTTGTTGTAGTCACAGCTGTCAATCCTCCCCTTATAATCGGTAGTGCATATTTTCCTCCGGTAAGCAACGAGGCCCTATACAGTGCGCACTGCTCTGCTATCTCCGATGTTTTGGACAGAAACTTGTACTGTAATTACATCATCTGTGGTGATTATAACCTTCCACTTGTCACATGGTCTGGCTCAAACGCATTTCCATCAAATTCAAATTTATCTACAAACGAATTTTCATCTGCTGGAATTCTCTCTGCAACTTTTAACTATTATAATGGATCACAATGCAACCATGTGTTAAATTCGCACGGAAACACATTAGATTTAATCTTTTCTAATATCGCGTCAATGCATGTTATGTGCTCCACTGAGTCTATTTTAAAATGTGATCATTACCATCCCGCTCTCTTCATATCGGTTAAACTCCAAAACTTAGTAATGTGACGTGGCAGTTTGGCCTACGTCCTTCGGAATCGAGTACCGAAAGACCGGGTCACCCTCTGGCAAGAGAAACGCGAGATGGGCAGTGGCGAGCGCTCTCCCTGGGCACGATCGAGACCCATGGGCAGAGCACTCATGATTTTGAGCGTCGCGCCAATTTGCGCGACGCGATTTTGCAGGACAATAGCCGAGTCCCGGGAGGGGACCCGGCACACTTTTCTCACCGAGACGACGAAGGCGAACGCTATTGGCTCCGGCGTATTTCCCGCACCGAGACATCGAGAGATCGACACGGCCCAGGATAAACAACCTGGAGGCGCCGACGAGGGCATCCGGTACCGAAAGTAACATCCACGCAGCCCTGTCGTCGCCTCGGCCGAAAAGAAGCAGAGAACGCGACCGGGTTGGCCAACGTCGATCGTCTCCGAGGGAAGCGGCCAACCACCGAGCATCGCTGCCGGAGAAGCCGCGAATCGCCGGAAGTCAAGACCCGTCGCGCAAGGCTAGGCCTTGCCAAGATCTAGTTTGCGATAGGCCAAAGCGTCGCGCTCGGGGGGAAAAGCTAGGAAAGCGGGGGACGCTCTGCTTCCGCGTTGCCGAGCCACGGCGTGGAGATCACTTCTTCGTTGGCTATAGTTGCGATCTAACGTTAATCATTGCGTAAGAAAGAAAGTAATTTGCGATAACCTTGCCGGATTGAGGGACAGTGAGGCGCCGTAGACCAGCAGCCGACAATCTGTTATCCGGGGTAAGCCTCTGTCAGATTCCCTTCGAATTAAAGTGATCTCCTTCGCGTTGGCTCGGTTAGCGTTTTGCGAGTCCGCGATCGCGTTGCCGAAATACCGACGAGGCTTCGTAGCTGCCGGTATTCGCGTCGAGGAAAGATTCGCGAACGGTAAGAATCCGTCGGGCGACGAGCGCGCGGGGAATGATATTAGCGGGTGCGAAGCACTAATTTCTTAGCGAGGATCCGCGCGTCGTCGTTCATTTCACGCCAACCTCGTTAGTCCTACGGTGGGACGCAGCCACGTGCTCGTGTCGTAATGTTGTGGCTTATTCCGACGAAAGCAGTCAGGTGATAACGCGTATTCCATCGGAATCCGGGCGTAAATCGCGCGAGAAGCGCGTACGACGACGCAAACATCGCGTTGCTGCCGGATTCGACGCGGATAATCGAACGTCCTTGAGGGACTCGAAGCGCGGGCGACAAACATCGGTCGCCGAAGAATGTGTGACGCGCTGGCTAACCTTAACCACGCTGCCGGCTTCCACCGGCAGCTCGATTCTGTCATCTATCGAACAATAAATGAATGTTAGCCAAAATATTGTGAGTGCTTCTTTCGTGAGAAACCTTCCCGCCGCGGGGAATGCCTCGTGTTCGGCCCGCGTAGTACCCTGCGCCCATTCGCGAGCTATTCAGGACGAATCTCGGTAGTCGCAGGCTCGAATTCGCGTTGTTCTAGACTCGCCCGTGGTGGCGAATCTTTAGCGTGGCACCGTCTGGTGCCTGGCGCCCGAATATCGTTAGAGTCCGAGTGAAACGACAAGCCTGCGAGTACCTTTTTGCCCCGGGTGGACCGCGTCTCGTGCGGCCGACCGCGGCCCGGTCTCCTGGCCTGTAAATACCCGGTGTCGCTAGCGTTTCGCCCTTCTGACGGTTACGAATAGCTAGACGACGTGGCAGTAAATACTCAGCATACTCCATACTCCTATTATAACTTCAAACAAGGTGATTACAAGAGTATTATCGATTACTTAAATCATATTGAATGGGATGTTTTGCTAGCTAATACTACCGTCGACGATTCTACGAATATTTTATACGACCATCTTTATTTCGCGATTGAAAACTACGTTCCTAAAGTGCACTTTAACCGTTCGACTTATCCGAAATGGTTCTCCAAACACTTAATCAGTTTAGTTCGTAAAAAGAAACAGGCTCATAGAGTCTATAAAATGAGTTCCCAACTGTGTGATTACCTGACTTTTGTCAACCTGCGGGCCGAATGTAAGAGGACTGCTAAGCATTGCTATTCTTTATACGTACGCAAAACTGAACTATCGGTTCATAGTAATATTAAATCCTTCTGGAGTTTTGTAAATTCCAAGAGAAAAGCATCTAGCCTACCAAGCAACATGTATTACAAAGACAACGTGGCCACTAGTGATGACAATATTGCAAATTTATTTGGTATGTTTTTCGGATCCGTCTATCGAAATAACACTACAAACTACGATACACCAGAAAATGGTTGTAACCTGTGTTTTTCTGACATTGATATAGACATTAGTGAAATTTATGTCATGTTATATGGACTTGATGTCAATAAAGGGCCTGGTATAGATGGCATCTCTCCCATATTTTTCAAAATGTGCAGCTTTATTTTATCTCGCCCACTTTGGATAATTTTTAATAAATCCTTAAAAACAGGTCTGTTCCCTGCACTTTGGAAAACAAGTCTGGTTACACCCATTTTCAAAAGTGGTGACAAATCTAATATTGAAAACTTTAGACCCATAAGCATCATTAGTGTTATGCCCAAAGTCTTTGAAGAAATTGTCACTAAAAAGATAAACGGCTCACTCTCTCTCTCGATATGTGAGCAGCAGCATGGCTTCGTAAATAAGCGATCGACGACCACAAACCTAGCAACGTACTTCAATTATGTCTCATCCTCTTTGGATGCCAATCTACAAGTTGACACAATATTTACTGATTTCTATAAAGCGTTTGATACTGTAAATCATTCTCTTCTAATTGCGAAGCTTTCTGCTTTGGGCTGCAAGGGTAATCTATTGGCATGGCTAGAAAGTTACCTTCAAAACCGGTTACAAATTATACGTATCGGCAGTTGCCTATCATCCCCGGTCAGTGTTCTATCCGGAGTACCTCAAGGTTCCCACCTAGGTCCTCTTCTGTTTATAATGTTCATCAATGATTTAACCACTATTTTTCAACACAGTAACTATCTCCTATTCGCAGATGATTTAAAAATCTTCAGCATCATCTCCTCTCGGGATGATGCCTCCAGATTACAGGCAGACCTGGATCGTTTCTGTGACTGGTGTCACAGGAACGGTATGGATCTCAGTATTAAAAAATGCCATATTATGCGGTCCTCCCGTCGTTCTGTACCTCTCATATATCCTTACCGCCTAAACGATTGTATTCTCTCCTCAATAACAGAAGTTAAGGACTTAGGAATTCACTTCTCTTCTACCTTAAACTTTTCCAACCATTTTTATCACATTGTTAACTCCGCTTCAAGAATGCTCGGGTTTATACTGCGTTTTTCCACCGATTTTCTTTCAATCTATACACTTAGGTTGCTATATATTAGCCTTGTCCGTCCCCTGCTAGAATATGCTTCAACTATATGGTCTCCGAAAAGCGTTAAGTACGAAATCATGCTTGAGAGGGTGCAACATAAATTTCTTAGGTTTTGTGCATATAAGACAAACAATCCTATGTCAATCTTTGATCATGATTACTCTAAAATATTAAATATAGTCAACCTGGAAACATTATCTGATCGAAGAACAGTAGCCGACCAAAGCTTCGTTTTTAATTTGTTAAATAATAATATAGATTGTTCCGCTCTCCTTATGCAAATTAATCTTTATGTACCTGAGCGTGTTTTGAGAATGAGAGCAGGATTTCAAACAACGCAATCCAAATCCTCATATGGAGTAATGAATCCTATAAATCGGATTATTTCGAGATCAAACAAACTTTACAATAACATTGATTTTTTTAATGGCACGTTACAGGCATTCAAAACAAAACTACGCGAGATTATTCGCTAATATCGTACCTTTACTTGTTTAGTTCTGCGCTTGTCCATCGAATGTAAAAATTTTTAGGTTAAGAAAATTTCTTTTTTTTCTTTTTCTTTTCTATGTTCTTTTTGTATATTTTTGTTATTTTCTATTTCTTTTATAAGTTATACAAAACGTCTGTAAACCTATGTATAAAAGGACCTCGGTCCGTACATAATAAATAATAATAATAATAATAATAAAAATGGCCTTCGCGCGCGCGCGAAAATCGCAGCATTTCTCACATCCTGCATGTTCGCATTCGATATATGAGGGCACTGTTTAACTTATAAACGCTCATTACATATATACTGTAGAATACTGTAAATAGGATCTAGGGCACTTCGTCGAAAGACATTTCGTCGAAGACATTTCGTCGAATGGACATTTCGTCGATGGGACATTTCGTCGAAAATACATTTCGTCCAATTTCTTGACCCACGTAAACCAAAACCGAAACCGAAACCGAAACCGAAACCGAAACCGAAACCGAAACCGAAACCGAAACCGAAACCGAAACCGAAACCGAAACCGAAACCGAAACCGAAACCGAAACCGAAACCGAAACCGAAACCGAAACCGAAACCGAAACCGAAACCGAAACCGAAACCGAAACCGAAACCGAAACCGAAACCGAAACCGAAACCGAAACCGAAACCGAAACCGAAACCGAAACCGAAACCGAAACCGAAACCGAAACCGAAACCGAAACCGAAACCGAAACCGAAACCGAAACCGAAACCAAAACCAAAACCAAAACCAAAACCAAAACCAAAACCAAAAACAAAACCAAAAACAAAACAAAAAATTAAAACAAAAACTTGGGTCAAGAAATTGGACGAAATGTATTTTCGACGAAATGTCTCTTCGACGAAATGTCCCATCGACGAAAAGTCACTTCGACGAAATGTCCATTCGACCAAATGACTTCGACGAAATGTCCGAATTCGATTTTCGACGAAATGTCCTTCGACGAAATGTCCTTCGACGAAATGTCCGGGTCCCCTGTAAATATAATCTTTGTCTATATTTTTTTAATGTATTTACAAGGGAACATATTCAGATGCGAAAATCGGATTTTGATGAAACTATGG
The DNA here is from genome assembly GCA_963966675.1 of Lasioglossum calceatum. Classification (NCBI taxonomy): domain Eukaryota; kingdom Metazoa; phylum Arthropoda; class Insecta; order Hymenoptera; family Halictidae; genus Lasioglossum; species Lasioglossum calceatum. The sequence continues at coordinate 1,111,150 of CAXAAD010000079.1, read as the reverse complement.
GAGCTTATAGTTCTTTGAAAAATATTTGACACGTATTTTTTTTTATCGGCAACCATCCATTCTGAAGGGGTGAAAACAGCCCTCAATGTTGGGGGTCAAAACCATATTTTTTGAGATATCTCGGAAACCAAAGGTCCAAAAAATTTGAATTTTTTTTAAAATTGTGTGTTTTTCAAAGGATAATGTAGTCGCGTAAAAAAATTTTAACAAAAGTTTTTTGTTTAAACAATATATTAAAAATTTGATTTTTTTTTGCAGTTTCTCGTATTTATTGTTAGTTTATTTTAATGTAAACTTGGGTGTGTGATCTTTGATCCAAAATAGGGGATACATGTTTCAGTATTTTTTTTGTTTTTGCCATTTCACAATAATTATGTATAATGCAAGATACTCTTGCACCTGGCGTGCGTATAGGAAGGAATTCTGGCTTGTTTTATCGAAATATAAGCATTTAGTATAAACGTCTATAGTATTAATAATACCACTGGATTATGTGTCGTTTATTGTTTTATTAGTAGCTAAAGAAGGTGGCGCAGGTAGCAGCGCGACGCGGTGCTAATGACCGCGGCGGAGTAAGGGTACCGACTTTTATAGTCAATTCGCCTGTGAATTTCTGCAGTCTTTGGGCCTTCGGTCAAAATATACCTCCAGCCTTTTTAAAAGCTGGAGTTTTCCTCGTCGTTTATGGTAGCTCTGAAAAGAGCTGATTTTGAATGAAGAACTGTCCGTAAAGATTATTCTACATAATTCTGGCAATATTGATATTCTGAGGTTGTTGGGCCTTCGGTCAAAATATACCTGCAGCATTTTTAAACTGTGGATCCTTAAAATAATCGGAGCTGGAGTTTTCCTCGTCGTTAATGGTAGCTCTGAAAAGAGCTGATTTTGAAAGAAGAGTTGTCCGCAAAGATTATTCTACATAATACTGGCAATAATGATACTCAAGGATAAAATGAGAAAAACATAAATGTTATTTGCACCAAGAACATTTAAGTACAACTACATTTGAACAATGGAAACACGTTAGACCATCTAATTTTGTAAAGCAGAACTCTACGGGATTTTCAAATTCTCCTGGCCGTTCTTCTATATATCCACTGCGGAACCAAGCATATTGAAATAACCGTTTATAACGCGCAGCTGATAATTGGTTGTGGATTAATGATTGTAGTGTGACGTCGTCCCGACGTTTGAGCTGGCTCATCTTCGTCGACCACTACCCCCCCCCCCCTCGACACCCACTACGCTCACCTTGCCTCGCTAAGATTCCCGCCCCAAGGGGTGAGGTGTGACGTCGGACCGACGTCTTGAACTAGCTTCAAAATTCAAATAGGCGCGTACAAGCCCGCGCTCGTATACACCTGTACATTCGGACCGTAACCGCGCCAAACAAGCGAGCGAGCGAAACGCGTAAACACGCAGCGCATGTCACACACGCATTCACACATCTTCCACGGGCGCGACCATACGAATAATAACACGGTAGCCGGTGCGAGCGTACGCCGGCTTAGCAACAGGCAGGGACGAGCGTCGCAACCTTAATCGTCCTTATTTACGATAACAAAGAAGTGGACGATTCTTCCAAAAAACGCGTAAAACGGCCGTGGCCTACGTGACTAATTGCACGTGTTACCAAAATTCGTATGGTCCGCGCTCGACCTATAAATAAGGCAAGGATCAGGGCCTCCTCCTCTTAGTTCCAGTTCAATATTCGTACTATTCAGGTCGTATACTTCTTTACCACGTTCTAAATCACTTCGCGCTTATCCTTGCCAATACCTTTCGGCGCTTCTTATTCTATTTCATTCTTTCTCTATCGCGCCTCGTGCTGCATTTACATTTATTTGTTTTCTCTATTATTTCGTTTTACTTTAATTTGCTCTATCGCGCTTCGTGCTGCAGTTACGTTTATTTGCTTTCTCTATTATTTCGTTTTATTTTGCTTTTGTTCTATCGCGCTTCGTGCTGCATCACGTTTTGTTCTTTTACATTATCTTGCCTGTACATTTTCGGACAATTACATTTCTTTTCTTTACACTACACCATCGTCCGTTCTATTCATCATCCTGTATCGTCCAGTGTCATTCCGCGCCAGTGCCGTCGCGTTCGCGAGTGCGTGAGACTCATCAGTGTCACCGCGGTTCTCACAAGAGTCTGTATTCCGTCGTACGACTGAGCCCACCAGGTCGCTCGGTACGAGGGAAGACAGGCCTCAATTATTCGGAAATCGATCTAATCGACCATTAGTGCTAATTCTCATCGTGCATATCACCCTGACCGACAGTAGTGTCAGTGGCGGAACGTTCGCGAGTGTGTGATATCTCGGCCGTGTACGTAATCGCGTTCTCAACGACTCCTGTGTTCCTCCGCGTACGTCTGAGCCCACCAGGTCGCTCGGTACGGGGAACCCAGGCACGGTAACTCCAAATAACAATCGTGTCCCCAGCGATTTCTGTGTTCCTCCGCGTACGTCTGAGCCCACCAGGTCGCTCGGTACGGGGAACACAGACTCGGTCGCTCCAAACTCCCTCCGGGCGATAGGTGAAATCCGGGAAAATCACCGTATCACACACCGCGACGTTCCGAGCGCATCCTATACGCGTCGCGGTCGCGTCGTGCGAACTATATATTTCCGCGGCACTCTCGGCAGACACCGGTATCGGTCCTGATCAGACGTGGGCGTACGGACCACGTGGATCGAAGATCGTCACTTAAAAATCTCCGTTACGATTCGTAGTTGTTCGCCGGAATTTCCGGCCGCGGGTCGTAACAGTAGTTTAATAATATTATCTCTTGCGTGTAGATTGATATCAATATTTAATAATATTGCAAGATCGGAAAGTTTTCGGGCAAAATTCATCCAAATGCGGAACTCATACACGTCAACTGGTTGGATTAATGGCGTCGTATTTTTTGGTGTCGTTAATACCTCTAATTGTTTGTTCTCTGGCAGGGCGTTACGTATGATCTCGTCGGTATATCCATTCCATGAGTCAAGAAGTAAAACAGAATTTTCTGGAGCAGATGGGAGAAATACTTCAGTCAACCACGTTCTAAATAATTCTTTCGTTAGTTTACCCGATGTGGAAGCTTCAATATGGACATTAGGTGCCGTAAACACACTTCATCGTACACGAGGTCCCAACTGTCCTTTGACTTCTTTCCAATCTAATCCAACTTTCTACTCCAGTGGTATTATTTAAAATACTATACACGTTTATACTAAATGCTTATATTTCGATAAAACAAGCCAGAATTCCTTCCTACGCACGCCAGGTGCAAGAGTATCTTCCATTATACATAATTATTGTTAAATGGCAAAAACAAAAAAAATACTGAAACATGTATCCCCTATTTTGGATCAAAGATCACACACCCAAGTTTACATTAAAATAAACTAACAATAAATACGAGAAACTGCAAAAAAAATCAAATTTTTAATATACTGTTTAAACAAAAAACTTTTGTTAAAATTTTTTTCCGTGACTACATTCCCCTTTGAAAAACACACAATTTAAAAAAATTCAAATTTTTGGGACCTCTGGTTTCCGAGATATCTCAAAAAATATGGTTTTGACCCCCAACTTTGAGAGCTGTTTTCACCCCTTCAGAGTGGATGGTTGCCGATAAAAAAAATACGTGTCAAATATTTTTCAAAGAACTATAAGCTCCCATAGTTTCATCAAAATCCGATTTTCGCATCTGAATATGTTCCCTTGTTATTTTAATCGGTCAGTTTGCGCTGAAAAGTCGAAAAAATTACATTAGTATGTATATCACTTAATGAAGATATTTAATTTCAGTGATGAAAAATAAACATTTTCTGCGTGGGTGGAGGCATAGAGGACATTTCAAGGTCACCTTGATTTTTTTTACTGGAAACACTTACTTTCTGTATCATAAATCGATAGACTGTCGAATTCTTAGTACAGATGTATTGACCTCCATATGTCCCAAATCTAATAGTTTACGAGATATTATCCAAATAATTTTCTATATTCTTCGGATATTATCTCGTTAACTATTAGGTTTAGGTCATATGAAGGTCAACACTTTTATACTCAGACTTTGATACTCTATCGATCTATGGTAGACAAAATAGGACATTCCATTTTAAAAAGTTAAGGTGACCTTAATATCTCTAAAAAATGACATAAAAACAAAATTTATTTGACATCGTGTCAGCCCCATTGTACCATTCAAGTTTGTCCTTACCATATTTTACGTATCTTTAGAAACAACAAAGATATTTGAGGTGCAAACGTTAGGTGACTCACTCTGTATATTTAAAAAACAGCAATCTTTGTAATAAGTATTTTAAAAAGATATTTTAAATGTAAATGATTATACTTTTCGATAGTGTACGTAAAATAGACGAATAACGTCTATGTATTTTGTATCGAGGCGATTCCAGTCGCGCCGATTTCGGTCGACCACGAATCGATCCGTGCACGGCTCTCCAATCATTTGAATTGGAAGTGAAGTCGAGGGGAGAGTCGCATGTGGTGCGACTGGAATCGCGTCTACCAAATAACTGATCGACCCGTGCGTGGACGACCTAAGACTCTTTTTGAAAATAAATTAATAATAGGGAACTTTTCTTCGCATTATTTTCTGCCAGGGCGGCCAAGGCCTCGGTCACCGTGGCCGTGGCCAAGTGGTGCAATAAACGTGGCCGGGCAACCCGATGGCCATTCAGTATATTTGTTCTTTGATCTTTGATCTTTGTGTTGCAGGTGTGTATGTAGGATTCCTTTTTAGAGGATTTCCTTTTAGAGTAATCGAACGACTAATATTTTCAGATGTAATATGTTGATGCTATAGAAATGCTAATCAAGTTGATTTCGGTTTTTAATTATTTCTGCAAAATGCTCAAGCTTTCCATGCGAAACTTGAGGTTTTTGATTTTTATCAGGCAGGATTTTCAATCTAAAAATATTGAACGAATTGCAGAGTATGCGCTTGTACTGTGCATTTGGTCTTTGGTTTTTGTATGTGTCTACCCACCAAACTTTTTTTGTTGTGTCCCAACACGGTTTTTTTTGTATTTTGTTTGCAGACAGCAGCGGTTAGCGAGGCTTGCCCTGGAAGAGCTGTCAACAGCTGCGGAAAATGGAGCGCCGGTGTCTTTCGTGGCAATGGCCGAAGATAACGAAGAAAGGAATGAAGCACCGGCATCAAGTGTGCTGGAAGAGAAAATGGTGTGCGACACCATCTTCGTAGGAATGCCCGAAATCGTGGAAATCGAAGAAATCGAAGAAAGGAATGAAGCACCGGCATCAAGTGTACTGGAAGAAAAAATGGTGTGCGACACCATCTTCGTGGGAATGCCCGAAATCGTGGAAATCGAAGAAATCGAAGAAGGAAATGCAGCGATGGCGTCAAGTGGACTCGAATATGAAAAGGTGTGCGACACCATCTTCGTGGGAATGCCCGAAGAAGCCGTCGAATTTGAAGAGATGGAAATCGAAGAAATCGAAGAAGCAAATACAACGCCGGCGTCAAGTAGTCTCGAAGAAGAAACGTTGCGCAACATGGCAGAAGATGCTGAAAAGAGGTCAGATCGCGACATGCAGACAGACACTGCCACCAACGAAGAGGAGCACCTCGTCGTGAGAAAAGAAACAACGACCACGTCACAGGCGGAATCGTGCCCTTCGGACGGGTTCAGCATCGTTGACATGCACCACGTCTTCGAGCAGATACAAGAGCAGAGCAATAAGCATAAGACGGAATTCAAATGTTCGACGGCGGATCTCGTTATCAAACGTACAAAGAGATTGGGTCTGAAGACGACCCTGGTTTTAGAATGTAAGGCGTGCAAGTACATAGGCGAAGTCCATAGCCAGCGTATTGACAGTGTAACAGACCTGTACAGCGGGCACAGTACAGCTCTGTTACGAACGCGAAGACTCGCGTACAGCCGAAGCGCACCGACCGATCCCGACCGAATCCGAATCCGCGCAAGGCGATTTCACGCCTCGTAACCAGGCGCGACATCACACTACGCGTCTTCCCGCGTTTTCACGCCCCGAAGCAGACGCCGCACGGGCAATCCCGCGAATCGCTCGCGCACACCGCAACCCGCGTACCCCGTGGTAACCACCGAATTTGCCTATAAAAGGCAGCACGGACGGAGACTCGCTCTCTTTCCGAGTCCAGCAGGCGAGCCGCTTGATCGCTCGGAACCCTGGTAAGCGCCTTACCCTGACGAGCCGTCAACATCCCGTCCCGACCGTTCCCGCTCCGTGCAACGTGCCGTTGCCTCCGTACGCCCGTCTAGCTTCGCGCCGAAGTTCCTGTCGCCGTCTCCACGAGCCGTCGAGACACCTTTTGCAGCGCGCCGCTGCCTCCTCGCCCGTTCAACGAGCCGTCGAACGACACCGTCACCCAGCTTCGCGCCGAAGTTCCCGTCGCCGTCTCCACGAGCCGTCGAGACCCCTTTGCAGCGCGCCGTTGCTTCCTCGCCCGTTCAACGAGCCGTCGAACGAAACCGTCACCCAGCTTCGCGCCGAAGTTCCCGTCGCCGTCTCTACGAGCCGTCGAAACCTCTTTTGCAGCGCGCCGTTGCTTCCTCGCCCGTTCAACGCGCCGTCGAACGAACCCTTCACCCAGCTTCGCGCCGAAGTTCCCGTAGCCCTCTCCACGAGCCGTCGAGGCACCCTTGCAACGCGCCGTTGTATCCTCGTCCGTTCCACGCGCCGTCGAACAACCTCTCCGCCCCGCCGACCTGACCGACCCCGAATTCCCGTTGCCGCGAGCCGCCGGTCTCCGTACTCTAGCAAGCCGACGAGCCGTCGCCCGTCATCGACCGCCAGATCCGCGACCCGCGAACCCGCGCGCGTGCACCCGCGACCGTCGCGTCATCGGCAATCTTCGCGAGCCGTGGCCTAGTGAGACGCAAAAGTCACGTCGCGCGCTTTGTGTTATTTCATAACCCGCCCGAATCACCGTTTCCCGTCCGCTTCCCTCGCCGCGAACCCTGGCTCGGCGAGCCACTCAGCAACGAGGGAGAGATCCGGTTGTAACGAGATTTCAGACTCGTTACATGGCGCCCAAACAGGGACCTTGAAAAGTGCCGACCGAAAACCCACGTGGCGCGACGCGAGTTTTGAGGTTAACCGGACACGTGGTCTTTGAGGTTAACTCTCCGCGGAAAACACGCGAGCCGCGAGTTCCAGTGCCGCCAACCGAAGATCGACAGTGCCGCGCGCGCCATCTAGTGACGCGGGGTGAAACTAGTGACCACGCGAAGTGCCGCGGGACAACAGTGACGGACACCCAGTGCCGAAATACGGAAGGTGAATCGCGCGCCGCGATCGTGAAGTGACAAGGGACCACGCCGCCATCTAGCGGCGACCCAAGGGACTTCTGCGCGAGAACCACAGCCGAATGAAACGGATTCGGCTGACGAAGGATCAGCTGATTGCCGAGCTGCAACGTAGTAAACTGCCAACGAGCGGAGCCGCAGAGGAGCTGCGCCAGCGACTAACCGACTACATACGGCAACAGACCGACGACCCTGCCGACATGTCAGAATCAAGGGACGGGGTAAGCACCCGGAACATGGCGGCCGCCGGCGAGAAAGTGACCGCTGTCACTGAAAAGGCCGCCGCCGGGGCGCCTGCTACAGGCAAAATCATCGAAAGGACCGTCGTCGAGAAGGCTGACCCGTACCGAAACATCGACCGACTCCGCAAATCCGGCAACATCACCGATGGCAAGGACCCACTGTCCTTCCTGGAACGAATGGCCGAACTCCAGGATACGTACGACCTCGCCGACGCCGACCTGTTACGCGGGGTCACCGAGCTACTACGCGGACCGGCCCAGATCTGGTACCGAAACAGTAGGGCCGAGATCCACTCGTGGGACGAATTCTCCGACGAATTCATACAAGTGTTCGCGTCCAACCGCTCACGGTTCCAGCGGGAGAACGAAGCTCGCACGCGGCGACAGCGTGTCAACGAACCTTTCCACGAGTTCATGAGCTCTATCATCATGCTCATGCGGCGCGCACAAATGGACGAGCACCACCGCACGGATCTACTATTCCAGAACATGCGGCCCGAATACAGGAGGCTCATCTACCGACCAGATGTGAGGAGCGCCCGCGACCTCCTGGCGCGCGTGCAGCAAATAGAGCAGGAGGACGCCGAGGAGGGCCCCACCGAACGAAAGACCGTTTCACGCGCCGTGCCAGTCAACTCGGCGGAGGCCGCAGAACGGAGCATTGCCGCCACCGAACCGATCGAGGCGCGACTTGCGCGACTCAGCACTTCACCAGGAACCGACCGCTCCGGACAACCCGAGGAACCGTATCACCCGACAACGCACTGCTGGCGATGCAAACAACGCGGGCACCAGCGTTTTGAGTGTCGAAACATATACCGGAAATTTTGCTCTCGGTGCGGCCGCGACAACGTACTGACCCGCGATTGCCACCCACCGGGAAACGGACCGCGGGGCCCGACGCCGCCGAGCCAGCAATAATAAACTCGGGCCCGCCAATCCGTTATACGCCGCGGCCACTTCTGCCAATCGTCATGCTGGGGCGAGAAATTGACGCCATGCTGGACACGGGAGCCCAGCTTTCGTGCATCAATGCGGAAGTGATGGAATGGGCCCAGGAGCAAGGGGTCCGAACCACCGAAGGCTACCAACAGATCTGCCTCGCCGACGGATCGGAGATGCGCCCAGCCGGTACCGTCCGCTTAACGTTCCGCGTAGGAGACGTCGAACAGACCGAAGATTTTACCATACTACCGAAGATGGGCCCACCCGTGCTGCTCGGGATCCAGGCCATCGCCGCGCTCCGTTTGACCGTCCAACCACCTCCAGAGGTAGCCAACTGGGCCACGAACTGTCTGGCCGAACCCTGCCTCCAAATGGGACTCCGAAAAATGAAGGAAGACGAACGCGAACCATTCCAAAAATTTTTGGAGCAGGAGCTGGCACAGTTCTCTTCCGTGACCGGACGCACCGCGCTAGTGCACCACCGGATAAAGTTGCTCAAAGAGACACCGCTCAAGCAACGATACCGGCCCCGCAATCCGGTGATGCAAGCCGTAATCGACGAGGAAGTCGACAAAATGCTACGAGACGGAGTTATCGAGCGATCCAGCAGCCCGTGGAGCTCGCCAGTGGTCGTCGTCAAGAAGAAAGACGGCAAACCTCGCTTCTGCGTCGACTTCCGCCGCCTGAACGACCGCTCCGAGAAGGACGCGTACCCGCTGCCACATATCCAGGCCACCCTCGACAAATTACGAGGGGCAAAGTTCTTAACGACGTTGGATCTTGAACCAGCCGTCCGCTCACCGCCTTCACCGTGCCTGGAAGAGGGCTATTTCAATTCACGGTGATGCCGTTCGGCCTTCACTCGGCACCCGCCACGTTCCAACGACTCCTGGACAAAATCATCGGCCCGGAGATGGAGCCGCACGCATTTGCGTATCTCGACGACATTATCATCGTCAGCCGGAGCATCCACGAACACCGTCGCCACCTACGCGAGGTCTTTCGCCGTCTCCGCGCCGCCGGCCTGCGTCTCAACCCGGAGAAATGCCGATTTTGCGTCGACAGTCTCCGCTACCTCGGCCATATCGTGGACCAGCAAGGAATCCGGACCGATCCCGAGAAGACGAGCGCAATAGCACAGCTAGCAGCTCCGAAGACGATCCGAGATGTTCGACGATTTCACGGCATGGCTGCATGGTATCGGCGATTCGTGCCGAATTTCGCCGAGATCATGGAACCCCTAACGAGGCTCACCCGGAAGAATGCCAAGTGGAAGTGGACCGAGGAAGAAGAAACTGCGTTCCGGACAATGAAGGAAAAGCTTGTGGCCGCGCCGGTTCTCGCTTGTCCGGATTTCACGCAGCCGTTCACGCTCCAGACGGATGCCAGTAACAGCGGCCTGGGAATCGTGCTCACTCAAGGCCCGGAGAACGACGAGCACGTCATTGCCTACGCCAGTCACACGCTGAGCACCACCGAGCGGAAGTACAGCGCCACAGAGAAGGAGTGCCTCGCCGTCGTATGGGGAATACGGAAAATGAAGCCGTACCTCGAGGGCTACCACTTCACCGTAGTCACCGATCACCAGGCACTCCGATGGCTCCGTCAAATCGAGAATCCGACCGGACGTCTAGCCAGGTGGGCACTCGAGCTGCAGCAGTACGATTTTGACGTCCGATACCGACCCGGAAAGTTGAACCAGGTGGCGGACGCGCTGTCCCGGAACGCACCCACGGCGGGCGTTAACCTGCTCCGACCGAAACAGCGCCCCGACACATGGTATCAGAAGAAGTTCGAGGCCGCCCAGAGCAATCCGTTGTCCGTCACCGACTTCCGAATCCAGGACGGAAAGCTGCAACGCCACGTACTGCACCAGCTCGATTATAACGAGCCCGAGCCGGGAAACGCCTGGAAGATCTGCGTGCCCACCGACGAACGAGAAGAGTTACTGCAAAGATATCACGACGATCCCACCGCCGGACACCTGGGGGTCGCGAAAACCATCGTTCGACTGGCACAACGATTCTACTGGCCCGGAATGTTCCGGGAGACCGCCCGGTACGTTCGCAGCTGTGCCAGCTGCCAGCGGTACAAGTCGCCACCGCAGCAGCCTGCAGGGCATCTCCATGCAAATCCAGGCACCAGACCATGGCATACGGTGTCCATTGACCTCGTCGGGCCACTGCCGAGGTCGCGCCAGGGGAACATCTGGCTGCTGGTCGCCCTCGACCGCTTCACCAAATGGGTGGAACTTGTACCGCTCCGAAAAGCCACCAGCTCCGCCGTCGCCGCCGCCATCCAGAGGGAAGTCATCCTCCGCCACGGGGCCCCCGAGGTGATCATCACCGACAATGGCCGCCAGTTCGTCGGGGGACCTTTCACCGCCCTGCTTGAAGCCGCCGGAACCGTCCACCGGAAGACACCGCCGTACTCGCCCCATTGCAATCCGGTCGAACGAGCCAACAAAGTCGTCAAAACGATGCTCGCACAATACACCGGCGCCCGGCACAATCAATGGGACGAAAAGATCGAAGAAGCACGTTTCGCCGTCAACACCGCCTGGCATGAGTCGACCGGGTACAGCCCAGCGTATCTCAACCAGGGAAGGGAGCTCCGAACGCCAGGACAACCGTCAACAGAAGATTCCGACGAACCACCGAAGCAACGTTGGAAGAATCTCCGGGAAGCGCAGGAGCTCGCGAGGCTGCATTTAGCGCGCGCATTCGGTCGGCAAGCCAAGTACTACGACCTCCGACACCGCGACTGGCGCCCAGCCATCGGAGACCGCGTATGGAAACGCGAACATACACTGTCCGATAAAGCAGCCGGGGTCAACGCAAAGCTCGCGCCGAAGTACACCGGTCCGTACACCGTCGGGAAAATCGTCTCACCGGTCATCGTCGACTTACGAAGCGACAACAGCAAATGGTGCCGCCATATCCATGTCCAGGATTTGAAGCCTGCAGTGGAGCCGGACGTTGAAACGCGAGCCGCGACCCACGCTGGGAACGATACGGAACCGAGCGGCACGCTCACCCACCCGCCCACACCACTCCTCAACCCCACCGATGCACCAACCCCTCGTCGCCGAGGTCGACCCCGTAAACTGATCCCGAGCATTTCTTTTTGTAGCAGAAACTATACAACGAATACGGGGAAGATGGAGCCGTGGGTCCAGGAACTGGCAGACCTGCTGGACGAGCCAAACATAATGGAGAGACCCCGGACGCCGACGATCCAGACACCAGGACAGCCGGACGCCCAGGTCGAGCCGACCCAGGCCACCGGCCAACAAAAAGAAAAGGGGCCGATAAAGGCACCGATCCCGCCACCGCACCAAGCCATTGAGACGGCCGACGCCAGCCAGCAAGCCAGGGGACCGGCGATGCCACCAGGCCAGTCGCCCCACCGCCGCCATGGCCCACGGATCAGGTCCGTGCGGCCGGTCACGTGGCTGCCAGGCCTGCTAAAACGCAAGGCCGAGCTGGAGCTGGCCGCCAAAAAACCGCGGCCCAGCCACCACGACCGACGCCGCCGATGCCGGACCGTCGCAAGCCGCAGCAACATCGCCGGGCCCATTCGATCCGGTGCCGTCTTCCGGGAGGAAACCCGATCCTCCGACCTGGTGGGACGAGATATTGACCCCACCGGCCAAGCCAGGACTCCGGCGCAAAAAGGGGTCACGCCAGGTGCCTCCACCAACACCGCAGGGGACCCAGAGTGCGCCCCTAAACAAGGTGACCGTGCCGGTCACACCGCCAGCGCCGCCATCAACCCGCAGGCCGACCAAGCACGAAAGGCGGCCACCAACCTGCCACCCGCGGTCCACCGCACCGGTACCCACCATCCTGGGGATGGACCACCACGGTACCGCTCCAGGGACGTCAGCGGCGATCGCCACCACCGCACGAACGATAACACCGCCACCGAAACCGAGGCCGACACAACAGCCCCGACCGATACAGGCCTGGTCCGAAAAACCGGGGAATGCGGGCCGACCTACGTCGTCCGGAAACCGCCTCCCCGGAGCCCCACCGTCCATACCATACGATGGCAAACCGGTGCCGGGACCCACGAAGTGGTTCCAGCTGCCAACGGGCCGGCGGGTAGAGGTGCCCGAATATTACATCAAGACGCGGCAATATCGGGCATCCACCCCGGAAGAAAGGTGGATCTTATTCTTCGATAAGAACGGCCACCTCCGCAGGTGCAAACGTAGGGCCGAGGCGCTGGCCCTGGATTAAGACAGGTCGCGCGCCGCGACCGACCCTCGCGCCGAGGGCCGTTTAAACTCGTTCCTAGTTTTTGTTTTTGTTGGTTCGATATAGAGTCTACTAGCATATAAGTAATAAGTTCCTAGTTTTATATACGACGTATATTTCGGGCAAAGCCGACCCCGTCCGTCGCTGGTTGGTGTTCGGATAACAATTTTGTTTTCTAGTTCTCGACCGACACAAGGACGAACACCAAGACCGCGACTCCGCCTCACCGATCAGAGGATCTCTTTTGTTTTTCGTTTTTATCCGTCGTTTCACTCCGGTTCTTGAGCGCACACGGGCTGCAATACCATTTTCTTTTCTTTGTTGTTTTCGCAATCAGAGGACCTCGTTTCGTTTCGTTTTGTTATCCGATGTTTTCATTCCAGTTCTTGAGCGCACATAGGCTGCAATACCATTTTTTTTTCTCTTTCTCCTGTTGTTTTCAGAGGGTCGAAGAATGCCTCGCTACGCCCGAGCCGGGCTAGCAAAAGAACCGCGGAAAATACCGTTAGATATAGATACGCGGAGATATAGATATACGACGTTGCGGATATAGATATTTTATTTTTGTTATATATACACCGCAAGTATTACTAGAAATAAGACCGTATTAGGACCAAGTCACAAGGCGGCGACAACCACGCCCGAGCCGGGTAACCAGATCTCAAGAAGACTGACAAGCGTACAAGTATAAAAGATTGTAACACAGGCCGCCCAGAGTTTGTACCAGGGGAGAACATCCGTATAGGAGCCAATAAACGTGCCGTTTATTCCAAATGTCAGGTGTCTTGTCTATAGCGATCCCCATCCCGTAGGCTAAGACTTGCGTTAGCGTTTAAGATCATATTATGTATAATTGTTTCTGTTTTTCTTTAATAAAAGGTCTCACTACCGCTCGTTCGTCGCCCCGAAGAGGGAGGGGGGTGTAACAGACCTGTACAGCGGGCACAGTACAGTTCTGTTACGAACGCGAAGACTCGCGTACAGCCGAAGCGCACCGACCGATCCCGACCGAATCCGAATCCGCGCAAGGCGATTTCACGCCTCGTAACCAGGCGCGACATCACACTACGCGTCTTCCCGCGTTTTCACGCCCCGAAGCAGACGCCGCACGGGCAATCCCGCGAATCGCTCGCGCACACCGCAACCCGCGTACCCCGTGGTAACCACCGAATTTGCCTATAAAAGGCAGCACGGACGGAGACTCGCTCTCTTTCCGAGTCCAGCAGGCGAGCCGCTTGATCGCTCGGAACCCTGGTAAGCGCCTTACCCTGACGAGCCGTCAACATCCCGATCCCGACCGTTCCCGCTCCGTGCAACGTGCCGTTGCCTCCGTACGCCCGTCTAGCTTCGCGCCGAAGTTCCTGTCGCCGTCTCCACGAGCCGTCGAGACACCTTTTGCAGCGCGCCGCTGCCTCCTCGCCCGTTCAACGAGCCGTCGAACGACACCGTCACCCAGCTTCGCGCCGAAGTTCCCGTCGCCGTCTCCACGAGCCGTCGAGACCCCTTTGCAGCGCGCCGTTGCTTCCTCGCCCGTTCAACGAGCCGTCGAACGAAACCGTCACCCAGCTTCGCGCCGAAGTTCCCGTCGCCGTCTCTACGAGCCGTCGAGACCTCTTTTGCAGCGCGCCGTTGCTTCCTCGCCCGTTCAACGCGCCGTCGAACGAACCCTTCACCCAGCTTCGCGCCGAAGTTCCCGTAGCCGTCTCCACGAGCCGTCGAGGCACCCTTGCAACGCGCCGTTGTATCCTCGTCCGTTCCACGCGCCGTCGAACAACCTCTCCGCCCCGCCGACCTGACCGACCCCGAATTCCCGTTGCCGCGAGCCGCCGGTCTCCGTACTCTAGCAAGCCGACGAGCCGTCGCCCGTCATCGACCGCCAGATCCGCGACCCGCGAACCCGCGCGCGTGCACCCGCGACCGTCGCGTCATCGGCAATCTTCGCGAGCCGTGGCCTAGTGAGACGCAAAAGTCACGTCGCGCGCTTTGTGTTATTTCATAACCCGCCCGAATCACCGTTTCCCGTCCGCTTCCCTCGCCGCGAACCCTGGCTCGGCGAGCCACTCAGCAACGAGGGAGAGATCCGGTTGTAACGAGATTTCAGACTCGTTACAACAGTGTAGACATCAATCTAGGTGCAGTCGCCGGAACAATGACCACCGGAGGCGGATACGCACAAATGGAGGAATTTTTGGCAACCATCAACGTCCCCTGCATGACGAAGCGGCAATACCGTACAGCTCACGACAGGGTCGTGGACAAATTGGAAGTTGTTGCGGAAAAAGAAATGTTGGCAGCGGCTGAAAAAGAACGAAAGCTAGCAATGGAAAGAGGCGATGTGCTAAATGGAACTCCACACATTCCCGTCGTGGCTGACGGGAGCTGGTTGAAGAGGTCGTACCGAACAGGAAAGTACGACTCGATGTCTGGTGTCGGCGTGATAGTTGGGTATCACACCAAGAAGGTGCTATTCACCGGAGTGAAGAATAGAAACTGCCGCATTTGCTATATTGCGGCGCAAAATAAAACAGAAGCGCGTCAACACAAATGCTTCAAAAATTGGGGCAGAAACCAGACATCGACAAAAATGGAGTGCGACGCCATCGCAGAAGGTTTCAACACCAGCGTGGAGAAACGCGGATTAGTGTACTCAACACTGATTGCTGACGGCGACAGCAGTGTGTATAAAAAAATTGTGGACTGCGATCCATACAAAAACCTGATCCGCGTGAACAAGATCGAGTGCACAAATAATTTGTTGCGCAACTTCTGCAACAAGATAAAAGATGTTGCGAAGAAGACTGAGGCCGGCAAGTACAGGAAAGCCGTAGAAAATTATCGGCGGATGCGCACGGATATAATGACAGCTGCTCAACACTGGTCGAATGAGAATTTGCCAACAGAAGAGAAAATCAAACGCTTGTTTCAAGACATCGTCAATATGCCCAGCCACGTTTTCGGAGAACACAAAGAGTGCAGCAGCTATTTCTGCGATAGAACTCTGAAAGAAGGAGAAGTTAACATTGTTCCCGAGTTAACAAGAATGGGAGTGTATCGACAGATACAGGAAATTGTCCGGTCGATAGAGAGGCACTCTGCAAGCCTTCTCCTTCAGAGCAACAACAACGCGGTGGAGAGTATCAATACCATCATCGCGAAGGCCACTGGTGGAAAGAGACTCCATCTCGGCGAAAGAGGATCCTACAACGCAAGAGTTGCCGCTGCTGTGATCCAGTACAATACAAAAGAAATATTGTCTCGTCTACAGAAATCGTTTATGAACGTGCCTTCACAAGTTTTGGAGAACTTGGAGAAACGACGAAAAAAGGAAGCATTGAAATGTGCCGAAAGGAAGAGTGGCAGCAAAAGGACATATCGGCAGTTTCGTGCAGTCAAGGATTCCGATTACGGACCGAATGCAGAAAAGGCAGACATGGATGGACCGATGTATGACCTGCACCTGAAAGAGCATATGAAAATGCTAAAGGATTGGCAGCAAGATAGGGAAAAGATCGAACGCGATACCATTGGTCAGAATGAAAACGGAGAGTGGCTGTATAAGAAGTCAAAACTTTTGACAGCGTTGAACTTTGGCGCAGTGTGCATCCGACTCAAAGCAACGCTGTGTGCAAGTCTGGTAAAGAAAGTGATCAGCCCAGAGGATCTATCAAACGTTGCTGCGATAAGATACGGACGTGACCACGAAGATATTGCTCTCAAAGAATTGTCGGAAATGGAGGGTATAACCATAAAAAAATGCGGCATTTTCATCGACGCATCGATACCCTATTTGGGAGCATCGCCGGATGGTTTGATCGATGACGACGGTATTGTTGAAATAAAGTGCCCACTAAGTGCGGAAAATGTAACGCCAGAAGAGGCACTACATACAGTAGAAGCCGTCAAAAGCATATTCACAGATAGTACGGGTAGCGCAATGCGCAAGACACACAAATTCCACTACCAAGTGCAAGGCCAATTGCACATAACGGGCAGAAATTACTGCCTATTTGCTGTGTGGACAAGGAATGGGATAAAGTCAATTCGAGTTAACAGAGACGACGAATTTTGGCAACATAAAATGGAGCCAAAATTGTCGCAGTTTTATTTAGATTGTATGCTGCCCGAAATTGTCGACAGCAGAAACGCGAGACGCATGCCCATTAGGGAGCCTCAGCGTATCCTAGACTGCAAAGCAGAACAAGAAGCACGAAAAGAAGCAAAAAAAAAATTGCAACTGTCCGACGTCGAGGTCCAACTATCCGAAGCAATGTCGAGGTCCGCTTACGAGTGAAGCTGATTCCACCACCTGGCAGTGCAAAATTGTAAAGGTATTTAAAAAGTTTAAACTGTTACACGTCGAGGTGCGCTTACAAGTGCAGTACCACTGTTTTCACCAGCTGGCACTGCCCAATTGTAAAGACATCTAAAAAGTTTAAACTGTTCGACGTCGAGGTCCGCTTACAAGTGCAGTACCACTGTTTTCACCAGCTGGCACTGCACAATTGTAAAGACATCTAAAAAGTTTAAACTGTTCGACGTCGAGGTCCGCTTACAAGTGCAGTACCACTGTTTTCACCAGCTGGCACTGCACAATTGTAAAGTTATAAAATAATATGGTTCAAGGATCGAATGTGATCCAGAAGCTTACCGACGTCGAAAAATGTTGCAGTGTGCGACACAGTGGAATAGGCCTAAAGGGGATACCACTGGAAAAAAAAACGCATCTACAATAGTACCTCATGGGTGATGTGGAAAACTATTGACACGCGTGTTGAGAGGGTGAAATACAGAATACAGAAGCGAAACTGGGAACCGAAATCCAGGAGTCAAAAATGAAAATTACAGAATCGAAATAATATCAGTTCTCCAGCCAGAACCGATATTCTCGTAACTGTTACATCATTTCGGTTCTTCATAACTGTTCCGAGAACCGGAACAGATATTATAAGAGTTTTCAATTCCTGGTCCCTACTAGGCCTCCTATCTTATTTTTATCACAATTAATTTTTTTTATATGTTGCAGCACAAACTAATGCAGCATGGAATTTTTCAACAAGACCACACAACTTTTTTTGTAATTGTTAATAAAAACAAATAAATTATATAGAATGTGTACATTTTAATTAACCCCACTTTCCTTTGTGTTCCTCTACTGTTACCCTGCGCGCGTTCCACATATATATCTCAATATATTGTGTAGTAGTGTTCCACGGTATTGTCAGGATTCGTAATAAAGCACAATCGAGGTATTTCGTGATTTGATAATTGTAAATAGAATATATATATTTAGATTAGGAACTACACACACAAACATAAAGTACGGTAATGAGGATCGCTAATCCGACATAAGGAACTAAACCGTAAAACATAAAAGCAACACGTGGCTCATGCCTCGCATGTTCATAACCGACTCGATTCGCTTTCCCGTTGATCGGCGCTCGTCGACGATCATCGGGAACCTTCGTCAAACATCGTCGCTTTGTTTCGAAGCGCCAACAACGGTTCGGCACGCTCGTCGGTCGAACGCGTCGTATCTCGCATTTAACGTACGACTCTCTGAAATATCGACTATAATTGTTATGAAATAGTCTTTTGATCTTTAAAACGAAAAATAATCTTTAAAAATTATCTTTGAATTTTGATTTCAAAACGCTACGAACTTTCGTTCCAACCTACTAATTTATAACCTATTAACATCTAGAATAACAATAATAATTTATAATGCGGTGGAAGATACGGCGGAGGATGCGACGAAGAACGACATATGGTTTGAAGCAGTGGTCGGCAACCCTGGCACCGTTCAGCACGTTTTACAGGCCTTCGCCTCCCGCGCGTCTCTCTCCCCGTGGCGGCCGTAGTGCTCTATTATATCCCATCCCCAGTGCAGGATGCGGAGGAGAACGAGAAATGGTATGAGGTATCCCGAAACGTTACACGTACACGCTGCCGGAGCGTGTTTGTGTGCGAAGGCGCCGCGCGGCCCGCCAAGCCTGCTTGCGGAGCCCCCTGACAGACATCTTGCTGCCGAATAATGAAAATTACGCCTCGAAATCGGAAAAGTGGGCCATATTAGACACCATCCGCACTAGATTGATCTTTTATCTATCGATTGTGACTACGTAGGAGTTCCAAATCTGCATTGTCGAGCAATGGTTAGTCCATTACCGAAGCCTTGCGATCCGCCTAGGGACACGTACACGCTGCCCGAGCGTGTATGTGTGCGAAGGCGCCGCGCGGCTCGTCGAACGTGCTTGCAGAGCCCCCTGGCGGACATCTTGCTGCCGAATAATGAAAACACGCGACACTTCTCATCCTCTGTTTTACCGATGCTGTGACTGAATCGCCGACTCATAGTCGGCGTAGTCGGTGACTGAATCATCAGTAACAGACATTAGCGCTCGTAGCGAAAATTTCCGGAACTATACTTTCACACATGCTTTCCATTTGGGGGTGCATTTCGGCATTGGCCTAACTATGTGTTTAAACAATAATGGTTTATCATAATAAACGTTGCATTGCCATTGTGTATGTCCCAGCTAGTACGGATGGTGTCTGCTGTTTCTATAAAAACCCTAAATCTCTCGATATTTAAGAAAATGTATGTGGCTTGACAGTGGCAGCACTGTCGCGCCACCCAATGCTTCTCGCCGCTCCGCTACATGCTGCCGAATAATGAAAATTATGCCTAAAAAACGCAAAAACAGGCCATATGAGACGCCATCCGGACTAGATTGATCTTTTATCTAGCGATTGTGACTACGTAGGGGTCCCAAATGTGCATTAGCGAGACGCGATTAGGCCAATGCCGGACCCTTGCAATCCTCGTGTACGTATACAGTATCTAGCGGTGTGTGAGTGTGCCACCACACTCTCGCTCGAGTTGGATCGGCCCCCTTAAGGCGCCTAAGTCGACGCTTATCGGATACCATGAAAGGCGTTGGTTGCTTAAGACAGCAGGACGGTGGCCATGGAAGTCGGAATCCGCTAAGGAGTGTGTAACAACTCACCTGCCGACGCAACTAGCCATGAAAATGGATGGCGCTGAAGCGTCGCGCCTATACTCCGCCGTCAGCGGCAAGTGAGGTTGACGTTAGCTTTTTCCAAAAGGCGCGTCTTCCATGAAGCTCTGACGAGTAGGAGGGTCACGGCGGTGTGCGCAGAAGGGTCTGGGCGTGAGCCTGCCTGGAGCCGCCGTCGGTGCAGATCTTGGTGGTAGTAGCAAATACTCCAGCGAGGCCCTGGAGGACTGACGTGGAGAAGGGTTTCGTGTGAACAGCCGTTGTACACTAGTCAGTCGACCCTAAGCCCTAAGAGAAATCCTATGTAGATGAGGTGTCCTAAGAGAGAGAGTGAGCAAAAATATCAAAGTATTGATAAACAAACAAACACACACACCCATCGGGCGAAAGGGAATCCGGTTTCTATTCCGGAACCCGGCAGCGGAACCGTATACCAATCGGGCCCTCGTAAGAGTGTTCGTCGAGGTAACCCAAAATGACCTGGAGACGCCGTCGGGAGATCCGGGGAGAGTTTTCTTTTCTGTATAAGCGTTCGAGTTCCCTGGAAACCTCTAGCAGGGAGATAGGGTTTGGAATGCGAAGAGCACCGCAGTTGCGGCGGTGTCCGGATCTTCCCCTCGGACCTTGAAAATCCAGGAGAGGGCCACGTGGAGGTGTCGCGCCGGTTCGTACCCATATCCGCAGCAGGTCTCCAAGGTAAAGAGCCTCTAGTCGATAGATTAATGTAGGTAAGGGAAGTCGGCAAATTGGATCCGTAACTTCGGAATAAGGATTGGCTCTGAGGAGCGGGGCGTGTCGGGCTTGGTCGGGAAGCGGGTCTGGCTGACGTGCCGGGCCTGGGCGAGGTGAACACATTATTGATGGCAATCCGAGCTCGGTCCCGTGCCTTGGCCTCCCGCGGATCTTCCTTGCTGCGAGGCTTTCGTCTAGAACGATCGTCCTCTTCGGCCGCCATTCAACGCTCAGCTCAGAACTGGCACGGACTAGGGGAATCCGACTGTCTAATTAAAACAAAGCATTGCGATGGCCCCCACAGGTGTTGACGCAATGTGATTTCCGCCCAGTGCTCTGAATGTCAACGTGAAGAAATTCAAAAAAGCGCGGGTAAAGGCGGGAGTAACTATGACTCTCTTAAGCGTCCGGGTCGCGCAATCGGCGCCTTCCTCCAGCTCAGCCGTCCGACTATCTCCAGTTGGACGTTGCCCAGCTTCCACCTCGCGGAGGTGTGGAGGAATCGGGAGCCACATGTCATCAAGTGGCGCCGACGGGGACGTTGTCGAGAGTCATGGTCACACGGGATGGTGATGCGCAATACAGGCCTTCAGGCCCTTAGCCTCTCACCATCCAAGTTGCACGACCTACCTCCTCGAGGTTCCTGCTGGTCAACGTGGTTGATGCGTCCGCGAAATCTAGTGCTGTCTGCGGAGGTATCGGTCACGGCTGAATGGCGTGCAGCCACTAGCCATAGGCTTGCCTACTGACAAAGGCTAGAATCACTGGGACTAAGACCAATCCCAGATCTCACTGTATGTGAGCAACGTACGGTCTCGTACCGGTAAGACACTCGCCCGAACATCTGGCAGTCATGCCCCAAGGACGGCTAAGTCCTTAAAACACACACCAATATAAATATGGAAAGTACAGGAAGAAGAAACAGAAACCTAGTGCATCAGGAGGATTCGGACCCTCCAGTGCCGGCGGATGGTAGGGGTGTGAGAGTGGGCCCTCATGCGTCGTCATCCTGCGACCGTAATAAATGTATTAATACCCAAAATGTGACAGAGGAGAAAGTAGTCGCTCCATTCGAAGGACGAAGTCCTTGTCCAACATGCCTGCGGCGAGGCAGAAACTTCATATTTCTGAAACCAACCGAGCTGAACAAACACATCCAGGAAGAACATCTATCCTCTAAAATCATCTGGTCATGCAGAAAGTGTGGGAAAACATTTGGGAAGCTACGTCCTCTCAGCTGCCACCTTCCATGGTGCAAGGGTGAACGAGTCGAGCATAAGTACAGATGCTCGACCTGTGGTATGAGTTTTCCAACAATGAGCTGCCTATCGCAGCACGAGCGACACAGACATCCGGTCGTGAGAAACGAGAAGAGAACCGCTGCTGTTAACAAAATACCAAAACCAAAAGGGGCACCCAGTTCTGTATGGTCAGAGGAGGATGTAAGGAAACTTGTTTTACTCATTTTCATTAAAATTCTGCAGGAGCTGGACTCCAAATACAAAGACGACCCCACTGTCAAGCACATAAACAAGCTTATCGCACAGCACCTCCCGGGCAAGAGGATAAAACAGATCTCTTATAAAAGGCGGGGGTTAATCAGAGATGTGGATTACGTCGATAACGGGTCGCAGACCCACTCCCCACAGCAATCGGATGAGGCATTAGAGAGACAGTTCTCGGAGGCCTGGGCTGCAACTGGGGCACCGATTTCGCCGGAGCGAATGCTAGGAAGTCGTCAGGCAGATGTTGACGTGTTGTATAAAGCAGCGCTTCAAGATGCAATTTCTTCCATAGAGTGCCCTGTAGCGTGGGCTGCTACATTGGTTAATAATAAAGAGGTTGCTGGCTCTAACGAGCATGTGGGAGAGACAATGGAAACTATACTGGGGGAAGTAACGTCCAAGCTATTAGCTAGCAAACCCACGGAGGGGCCTAGGCGTGGTGACCCCAGGAATGGGCGATCTGAGAAAGCCCGGGAACGCAATAACGGTCGCCCGCTAGGAGAAAGGGCTAAACTGAGGCAATCTCAGTTCGTGAAATGTCTGAGCCTGTATGAGAAGTATCCTAAGCGATTGGCAGACATGACTGTGAGTAATGATCTCACGCTGTTTGAGGCTACTCTCCCTCCACCAAAAGCAGACGTTGAGCGTCTATATGGAGAACTGTGGAGCCAGCCTGGACCTGAGCTTGGAGAGATCTATGCCAATCAACAGGCGGCAAACACCGTCGGAATAAAAGATGTTTTTAGGCCCTTCACCGCCACCGACGTGAGCCTTAGAATGGGCAAAATAGCAAGCTCCTCCGCACCTGGTCTGGACGGAATAAAGAAGAAATACCTAGGTGTGGCTGGTACCAGCGCGGTACTAGCAGCGTATTTTAATTTATTAATTTTGAAGAATTACTATCCTACAATGTGGCGGCGCAATAGAACAGTGCTAATACCCAAGCCAGGAAAAGATAAAAAGGATGTTAAGAACTGGCGCCCGCTAACCATAAGTTCCCTATTGGCCCGAATCTTTTCGGGACTAATGGACGCACGGCTAAGATCCTTCGTTGTGCAGCACCCTAGGCAAAAGGGGTTTGCTCCGGTCAATGGGTGTTTTGCTAATATAACCGCGTTTGATGCTGCCATTGAAGCAGCTAAGATGAATAGCGGTGTATGCATTGTGACGGATATTGAAAAGGCCTTTGATACCGTACCGCACGCTGCCATAAAACTAGCACTACTGCGGAAAGGATTACCATCCCCAGTAGTCTCATATATATGCAATATGCAGACAAACTGCACAACGGTAATTAAAACCAAGGACGGTGATGCAGCCATTGAAATGCGGCGGGGGGAAAGCAGGGCGACCCCCTGTCGCCACTATTGTTTAATTTATGTATAGAGCCGCTCTTAGCCATGTTAAACGATACGACCGAGGGCATCGAGGTGGGTATAGTTAAAATATCTGCACTAGCGTTTGCAGATGATTTAGTCACACTAGCAGCTGATAAAACGACCGCGCAAAGGCAGCTCGAGCTTATCGACAGTTACCTGAGTAAGATGGGAATGAAGCTTGCTGTAAGCAAGTGTTCTGCCTTCCATATCGAGGCTGGCAATAAAACGTGGTGCATTAAAAACCCCGAATTAAAACTAGGGGATGAATGTGTTAGAGCCGTCCAACCGGGCGAGGTCTTTTCTTACCTTGGCACCAAAATGGGTCCATGGCAGGGTTTGTTGAGTGGTTTCGAACATCAAGCCTTCGAGGACATGATACGTAGGCTCCGGAAACTGCCGCCGAGACCCATGCAAAAGATCGAGATGCTCCGGACATATCTTATTCCTAGATATATGTACTGTTTAATCGTTAAGCCACCATGTCTTGGCGTACTAAGAATGATAGACACAACGATACGTACGCAAGTAAAGAAGATCCTACACGTAAGTCAGTCAGTTACCACGAACTTCTTGTATACGCCCACGAAGACTGGCGGATTAAGTATACATGAGATTGAGAAGCAGGTACTAATAGCAGCCCTGCGAAATGGCCTCAAGGCATTAGCCTGCACGGATCATGTGATGCTGGAGGTGATGCAACGTGAGTCGGTGGAAAAGAATCTCAAAAAGTATGCTGCCGCTCTAAGACTGAATTGGCCAGTGAGTTTGGACGACGTCGATCGCCATAAAGCCAGACTTAAAAAGAACAGATTGACTGAGTGGGCGAAAGACCCTGCACAAGGGCAGGGAGTCATGGAATTCCAAGATGACCCAATAAGCAACATGTGGTTACGACGACGTAATATGCTTCTTCCATCCAGAATAGCTGATGCCATTAGACTTCGTACCAATACGGCGGGTAACAGAACGACACTGAGCCGCTTTACGCCCAATCAAGACACGACATGTCGGCGATGCGGTGAGGGGAGAGAAACTCTAGGCCACATCCTAGGGCTTTGTATAGCAACAAAATGCTCACGTATCCAAAGGCATAACGAAATTAAAAATCTCATAAGCGACCGTCTAAGCACTAAATATGAAGTACTAGACGAACCAACGTTCAGATGCGCTACAGAAATGTTCAAGCCTGACCTAGTCGTTAATGCGAATGAGGAAGGGGCTCTCATACTCGATGTCACAGTCCGGTATGAGAAAGGACATTTCCTTAAACAAGCGCATGATGAAAAAGTTGAAAAATATGCGAGAATTATTCCAGTCGTAAGAGAAACATTAAATGTAAGCAAAGCACGAGTTGTACCAGTAGTAGTTGGATCGAGAGGAGCTTTGCCTGCCACGACCAAGCGTGAGTTGACGAAACTAGGCATACAGCGAAAAGACTGGATTACCATATCTATAATAGCTCTTCGAAGCTCGATAGAAATGTATAACAAGTTCATAGACTATGGAAACACTTGACCAGCAAATCTGAACATTTTAATGGTACAGTGCATTTTATACTATAATTTTTATATTTTATCTTATATATTATATTTTATACACAGACAGTTTTATCTTCGGCTGTGACTTGTACATAAACATAAACATAAGCGTTTAAGTTGCTAGTTACTGACCTAGTAACAATTGAGGTACTAATCATCGACCTAGTTACAATTATATATATATAACTGCATGTCAAATTATTTTTCATTTCCTATTCCTATAATAATAATAACGCAATTTTAAACTGATTTTTACTTTTTAACTTCCCGATTTTATAGGGAAGTTACTGTAATTACCCCGAAAATCGAAAATCGATTTTTTAGCAGATCTTCACGTTTCATGGTCATTGCAGTCATTTTAGACTATTTTCAGCAAAATGTTCGTATGTGTGTGTGTGTGTGTGTGTGTGTGTGTGCGTATGGCCGTTTGTATGTTATCAAATTTTTCGTTAACGTTTTCTGAAAAAGTAACAACGCGATCAGAATGATGAATGATGCAATCGATGTGCCCCGCTGTAACTTAGAGCTGATTAGATGTTGGTCCATTTTGGTCAAGTAGTTTTTTAGTTTTTTTAGTTTTTTTAGCTTTTTTCGAAAGAAGTTCATTCAACAATGCAATTTATACGAGAGGATGGACATTTTCCATCGAATAAACAAACGCAATTACAAAAAAATTTTTTTCTTAATTTTTTTTTTTAAATTAAAAAAAAATTTTTTTTTTAAACTGATGCTAATGTTACCCCTGTGGAATAATCGAAAGTTATTCCAATGCAAGAGTGGGTTAATCATCGCTACTGCCGACAATACCTTTTCAAAGAATATTAATGAGTGTGTAAACTAATTTATATTACAACCATTGATAATACAATCTATTCAAAACGAATTGTTACCTGCAAATTTTTATTCAACAAACTACGTACGTCGTTTCATCGGTAGAACGCACCGTTGACAGACATTAACGTTTACTTAATATTGTAACGTCTTAGTACGATAGTAATGGAGTGTAACGGTCCGATTTCGCTGTGCCCGTAGCTCAGGAGTTCACCAGGGTTCGTGAGGGGTGAATGAATAAAGAGACGGCGAAATCGGGTAACGAAACTAAACTTTATTCTCGCATCTGGCGATAATATTAAATAGACGAAACCAAAATAACGATCTTTGCAGGCCGACGAACAAGGCCGCACTTCTAGTGACAGTGGTTAAATAATATTGCGCGTTTTTCCGGGGGATCGTTGATCGGCCTCACACGTCGGTCCTCGGCCCGACCGACGTAGATTCCTCGGTCTGCAATTAGATACCGGAGAGATACAATTGAGCCGCGGCGTAGCCGTGGGATTAGAGAAAACGATCAGTCGATCGGACGCTTACTTTCTACGCGGGATGCGGTACGGTTACCGAGTCGGTTGGCCGCGGATGGCCCGGATCGAGTAGGCGGCGCGCGGACGCGGTGTATGACGGGTCCAGACCGCGCGGGGCCTGCCCGAACTCTCGCACGGAGCAGGGAGAGAAGGGACACGGCCGAAGATCTCGGTTCGGCGTGGCGTGGGCGCCGCGGCGTTCTCTTAGAAGCACCTAGGAGATAAGCCACGGACCGTACGTGTCTCAGAAGCACCTGAGAGATTCGCACTCGCCGTTGCCGTGTCGTCTCGAGGTCCACCCGCGTGGGTTCGACGTGCGGACAGGGCCGGAGGCCAGTCGGTCCGTGCTGGACGGTCGGAGAACCGAGTGGTGCCGCAACTCTCTCACAGAAGCACCTGTGGGACGAGTTACGGTCGCACGCACCTCAGAAGCGCCTGAGGGGATTCGCGCCCACCACCGCGATACGACGGGTCCAATCCAGCCCGGGTGACGGCGCGGCGATTCCGGAACGTCGAGGACGTGTTGGGGAGTCGTCTCCTGGAGCAGTGATCCCAGCCTGCGTTCTGGTCGGAGCGTTACCCAGCGGTGCTGTTTGCCCTGAGAAGGACTGGCACGATCCGGTGATCACGAGAGCGGCTCCAGGCGGACTCCGCTTATTCTACGTTTCGGTGCGGCTTATATAGTCCGCGAGAGCGCGGACCATGGAGAGTGCTCCTCGTGTTCGAGCGGCGGCATCGCTCCCTGATTGGCGCGCGCCTGGTCTCGGCGGTGATTGGCGCGCGCCCGTGTCGGGAACGTCTATAAATATATGTCGCGCGCGGTATCTCCTCATTCACGCGATGCTTACGCGACGAGGTGAGGCCTCGTCGCAGGAGTTTTAGCATTATTTAAATTGAAATATCTCCTGAACTACTAACTTTTCGACGTACATAGGTTTGTACTTTTTTATAACGACTGTCCAGCTGCGTCGATTGATGTATTAAACTATGCTTTAGAAACAGCCGAATGTAAAGAAGTCATAAAACCTGATTGTTATTTACGAGATAAACATATTAATTTATTTCACGAAATTATGAACAGAAATCTAAACGAGCGTGGAATATACAACTTTGCTCAAGATACTGATTACGTTCGAGCTTTTTTGAGTAATTTACAAGAGATCCCAGAACATGAGACGAATATTCAGATAATATACACTGGTGAAATTGGAAAAAAGGTAGTAGGACATTGGATTTGCACAAGATCTGATGATAACGGAAATGTACACATTTATGATAGTTTTAATGCTAATCATTTGAACCATGATGTAATAGATTATCTGAATGCCCTGTATAAATATAAGAAAAAATATATATTTCACAGAGTACAATATCAAAACAATGCGTTTGATTGTGGAGCATTTGCGATTTATTTTGCAACATTACTATGCTATTACAGGGAACCAAGCGAGCAACGAGCATACGATGTTGGTTTAATGCGACGTCATATAGCAAACATTTTGATAAGTAGAAAACTATTGAACTTCCCTGAAAACGTATAATCTTCTTAAAATGTACACTGAATAATGATAATAAATAATATCCTGCAACTAACGAATCGGGAAGTTCTTTGTGCGACTCTTCAAGAGTTACACACCAAATACGAAACATTAATAGCTGTAGACCCTACTAGCCATGAGTACCAATAACCCTCTCGCAAGAGCAGTCGTACCCGCGAACCGCGAACTCGCGAAGCGAGTGAGCAACAACAACCCTATTCGCGAGCGAGCGAAGCGAGCGAGCAACAATAACCTCACTCGCGAGCGAGCGGAGCGAGCGAGCAACAATATCCCTCTAGTTAATTTTTATTTTAACTTTAATCGTAATTAACAAGCCAGGTACGGGGCCATGCCGTGCGCAGACCGCACACAATTAATAGTGAGCGCAAGATACTAGCCAAATGCCTTGTCATCTAATTAGTGACGCGCATGAATGGATTAACGAGATTCCCTCTGTCCCTATCTACAGGGGTCCCAGGAGGGCCAGGGTTTTATGCCCTGGTGCGCCACCCCCCCCTCCACGTGGCAGGACCTGGACACCTTCGGGTGGCTAAAGGGGATCTGGTGGTCGAGTCAGAGAGAGCTGCTACGTGAGTGATCGCCCGCGATCACAGTCGCTCTCGCAAAAATCGGAAGACTCCCTGCAGTGGCAACGACCCACCGGAGCGTAACCCGGTGGTACGTCACGCAGGTGAGAAACGAGGGTCTTACCTTAACTGGTTGAACCGTGGGGAGGACAAACCCCTTTAACAAACCCTTACCTCTAAGTTGGAGACCGTGGTGATAGAGGTCCGACGACTCC